>LOJH01015829.1:12703-35174 GCA_001685095.1 Ellobius talpinus | reverse complement strand
GGGGAGGGGAGAGGTAGAGAAGGGAGCAGAGAAAAATGTAGAGCTCAATAAAAACAATTAAAAAAAAGAAACTGTCTCTACAGACCTGATACCAATCCACTGAAATGGCAGAGCCAGCCATATCTAAAAAAACATATCTATCGGGGGGTCAAGAGAAGAAATGGTGTGCAGCAAAAAAAAGGACATGGGGCATTCATCATTGCTGTCCCTTCTCGCATGCTTCTAATTGTGGGTCTAGGTCAAACCTTAGCAAGAAAAACCTCAAACATTTGTCAGCTCATCCCAGACTGTAGTGATGGGGGGGCCCTCCTCCATCACCAGACACATGAGGGATTCAGTGCGCTAGCCTCAGAGCTACAGTTCAGCCTATCAGAGCAAATATAGGTGGGGGGAAAGAGGTGCTAGTAAGGAAGAGAGAGAAAAGAGAGGGGAAGAGAAGGAATATGGGAGCTATAGAGGGGCTGAGGAGATGGCTCAGTCAGGGAGATTGTGACCACTCAGTCTGTCAGCTGTTTGTCTTGCAAGCATGAGAGCACAAGCCTGATCCCCAGAACTCACATAAAAATAAGCAAGGTGTAGCCATCAGTAAAATGAAAATGAAAATGACTCTGAGATTCCATCGTACACCTGTCAGAATGGCCAAGATCAAAAACACCGATGACAGCTTATGCTGGAGAAGATGTGGGGAAAGAGGAATGCTCCTCCATTGCTGGTGGGAACGCAACCTTGTACAGTTGCTTTGGAAATCAGTATGGCAATTTCTCAGAAAATTAGGAAACAATCTACCTCAAGACCCAGCGATACCACTTTCGGGTATATTCTCAAAGGATGCTCAATCATACCACAAAGACGTGTGCTCAACTACGTTCATAGCAGCATTATTCATAACAGCCAGAACCTGGAAACCTAGATGTCCCTCAACCGAAGAATGGATAAAGAAGATGTGGTACAATTACACAATGGAGTACTACTCAGCGGTAAAAAAAACAATGACATCTTGAAATTNATCAGTATGGCAATTTCTCAGAAAATTAGGAAACAATCTACCTCAAGACCCAGCGATACCACTTTCGGGTATATTCTCAAAGGATGCTCAATCATACCACAAAGACGTGTGCTCAACTACGTTCATAGCAGCATTATTCATAACAGCCAGAACCTGGAAACCTAGATGTCCCTCAACCGAAGAATGGATAAAGAAGATGTGGTACAATTACACAATGGAGTACTACTCAGCGGTAAAAAAAACAATGACATCTTGAAATTTGCATGCTAACGGGTAGATCTTGAAAACATATTGAACGACCCATGAAGACAAATATAATATGTACTCACTCATAAGTGGCCTTTAGACATAAAGCAAAGAAAAACCAGCGTACAGTCCCCAACCTCAGAGAACCTAGACAACAAAGAGGATCCTAAAAGAGACATACATGGGTCTACATAGGAAGGAGAAAAATACAAGATCTCCTGAGTAAATTGGGAGTGTGAGGGTCACAGGAGAAGGAGAGAGGGAAGGAAGGGAGGGGAGCAGAGAAAAATGTATAGCTCAATAAGAACGATAAAAAAGAACGCATACCACAATAAAAAAGATTGATCCTATTCACATCAAAATCATATGTTTTTTGGTCCTGGTGGTTAAAAATATGGATAATTATGCTCATTTACTTTGCATAGGACATGACTGCATTAATGAACTCCATTAGTTCTAGAAACTGAGATACATGTCTTAGCCAGAGATGCCTCAGACCCAAACCTGAGGTTCCAAAGGCCCAAAGCAGTATGATATCTTTTAATCAGTTTTAAGTTGTTTCTTTGTCTTGCTTCTGAATTTGAGAAATGACCCTTTACCCAGGAACTGGAAGGATAATGAATTATATAAACATACTTATGTATATAATTCACATATATCATATACATGTGTGCAGGTATGTATGGTATAGACACACATATGTATGCACATATGTACATAAATCAGTCTTTTTGATTCCAATTAATTGTGCTATTGATTTAGTTTGTTGCTATGTATTTTACAAGTATGGAAGAAATTCTCCAAAGAAATAAATGTTTCCAGAAGGCAATAAAATTAAAAAAAAGCAAGGTGTGGTAGTGCACACTTGCAATCGCAATGCTGAGGAGGCAAAGACAGGTGGGTTCCTGAAGCTCGCTGGCTAGCTAACCTAGACTACATTCGGAATTCTAGGCCACTGGGAGACCCTGTCTTAAAAACAAGGTGGATGGCAACTGTGGAATGACACCCAAGGTTGACCTCTGGCTTTCAAATATCTGCATACATGTATACATACAAACATTCTGGAGTCCAGACAGCAGGCGTAGCCTTAATTTCACAGATTTGGGAGGCCAAAGGGGCTTGGTGCTGCCCATGCATGTCTGTGTTGTGCCTTGAGCTGAGCTACTGACCAAGGACACATTTCTTAGCATGTGGGTGTTTCTGAGGTTACCCTCCTCTACTCCTTTGGAAAATGTGGGCGATAGATGATGAACTTCTGCTCTTTCTTCACACCCCAGATTCTCTGCTTTCATGTGAGTGCTGGGCAGGCTATAAGCAGGCTGGTTTGGATAAGCATCATGGCAACCTTGCAATGTCCATCTCTCATCCAATGAAAGGCTGGCAGCACAGAGGCTGATCTCGGTTCCAACACCTCAAGGACAGTCTTTGGATAAAACTAGCTCTATTTCCTGTCCTTATTTTTTACTCTCAATGCAAAGTCACTGAGGGTCTGAGACTTACAAAATGAGAGCACTCAGATGCCTGTCTCTTCGTTACCAGCTGGCTCCAGTGGCAATCAGGAAGCATGTGGAAGCTTGCACTGAGAGCAGCTATGCTTTCTGCTTCTGCTTCCCTTTCAGCAGAAGCTCTGAGAGCAGAAACAAGAAACACTAAAAACAAGGCAGCTAAAGCCAGATGGTCTAAGCTGTAAAACCATGAAGTTCAAAGACGGCAGGATTTAGAAAGCACTTAGATGAGTACAGGAGGCTACAACTCCTAGAGGTGACTTCGTTTTCTGTGGTCCTAACCATTGCCAGGGAGTGACTGAGCTCTGAGAATACATCTGTCCTCCCATCTGATCCAGTAAGGGTTTCTCATTTAGCTGCTATGATAAATCTTTGGAGAACCCACTCTTTGAAATCACAATTGTTGACCATCCACTCTACACAGGCAGAACACTTCCCTAAAGAAATCCCCAGTTCTCTGCATAGCTAAAGACAGCTAGGAATAACATGCCTCCATACCACCCAAAAAGTCAGAAGCTTCAAAAGCAGTTGTAGGAATGCCTGATTTCAAGTGGCTAGAAGATCCAGGGAAGGCTCAACTTTCCACTAAAACCATTTTAAAGACCAAAAAGAAAGCAGAAACTGACCACATTAAAACTATAACTGGGGGGTGATGGGAGGAATGTCAGCACAGTAGAAGGAGGGGAGGAGGGTATGGTAACAGCAAAGAAGTCTGAAAAATTCACAAGGAATCATACCATTATTTATTTATCTAAACTACATACAATAATGTGAATCTGTATATGCATATATATATGTATATAGTTTAAATGAAGTTATCCCACTTGGTCTGATAATACTCCTTCTGAGGACCATATACTACCAAAAACAAAAACAAAAAACTTCAGTATCATGAGTAACCCCCTTTGAATGCTTGGTCAGGGGAAAACAAAAGACTCTCAGAACAACATAGTCTATAGCTGTAGCTCTTGGCTGTCTCCCCAAGGTTGAAGGTAAGTCTCTATTGCTGAAGACACCATGCATTTCTCAAAGAAGACCCAGAGAGCTGAGTTGGATATGACCTGGAAGCCACCCCCTGCTGAGGACTAGCTTCCAACATATCAGAAGGTGGCATGCAAACTTCCAAGGTAGGAAAGCATCCAATAGCCCTACCCAATTGCAATGCCTATGAACCACAGTGATGACCAGAATGGCGTGATAACCCCAAGACATGAGTGCAATAGTGGCATTCATATCTTGGTTGTAAACAATAGCTCTCTAATTGGACTTACGGCTTACTCAATAGGAGAGAAATCATGCCTGGTACTAAAAACCTAGTTAACCATCCAGGGCTAGTAAGGTCATGCATGGATCATAGAGGAAAGCCTAAGATTTATACTTTACTAAACCAGAATAATCCCTAAATATGTTTTAAATATCTAGCCTTATATCCATAGATAAGTGAAGCTCTCACCCCTCACCAAAGAAACTTCCCTCTCTCTGCAACAGAAGGAGACCATTATCGAACCATAACTAGTGAAAACACAGAGAATAAGTTATAGGTTGTCAAGCCCCAGGGGATAAATCTACAACACAACTCCTGCACTAAAGCCCAGGGAACATTGCAGAAGGGACAGAAAGAACGTAAGGGCCAGAGGATCAGGAAGGCTTCTGTGAAGTTGTGTCTCCTAGAAATGGCAGGGAAGCTGTGCCCATGAAGTCTCAGTGATACTGCTGCCTAAACAAGACCAGAAGGAGTACACCATGCTACCACTGTCATGCTAACGTGAAGAATCTCATGGTGCTCCTACCCATAGACAAAGAACTGGAGGCAAGGACAAAATGCTGAAAGTGGAAGAAACAGTCTTCTCCAGGGATGAGTTCCCTAATTGGTTATCCAATACTAAGTGGTCAGCCCTGAAATCATATCTATACAAGTAACATTATACAGACTAAGCAGGCTGCATTTATATATGTAGGTGTGTGTGTTTATGTTTGTGTATGTGTGTGCACACTAAATAAACATTTTATAAACCTGCAGAAAAATAAGGAATATAGAGGAAGCATTGAGGCATATGGACACAATGACCATAGTATTGGTCAGTTGATCTTTCCTGGAGTAACACAGTCTGTGTTCTCTCCTTGAAAAGAAAAATAACTTGAAGATGTCCTTCAAGTTAATAAGAATTTAGTGAAACACAAAAGCTCAGGAATTTGATACTCTTCTTGAACAGTGGACGGCCAGTGTGTTCTGTGATGATCTCATCATGAACAGCCCCGGGAGGTTTACAACATATCAAAGGATGTTTTCTGGAAAAGTTACACTAATGGGTCTATAGGTGGGGAGCCGGGCGGATGGGGAGGCAGGTGGGTGGTCTCTCCTTTCACATCTCAGTGGTAGGTAAAGACAATTCCAGCACCAGTGTTTCCATTTTTATGTGAATAGCACAACCTCTCAGAGCTGAACAATGATATATCAAATTGTGTCAGATATATCAAATATAGAAAAAATATATTCCTACAATAAAATCAGAAGGCTATGCTTCCGAGTTTCTAGATGAGGCCTTCAAGCACCACTACGATCCGGCTCTATGCTGGGAAAGTAGCCATTACAATGAAACAAATGAACGAACAAACAGGTACAATGTTGAGATTTAGGAAGTGGGGAAACCGACTGCAGAAACCGAACAGGGGCTGCTCTTTCTTTGCCGGCTCTTCCTTCCTAGTGGCAAGAACTCATCTATTATTGCAGCTACTCTGTGAGGGGCTGTTTATAATTAGCGACACCAAGGTCAAAAGAATTAAGCAAATTAATTACAGCCACATAGCAAGTAGCAAAGCTGGGATAAAAATTAGGGTCATATATACAGTCAGGCATAGTGGTGCCCGCCTTTAATCCCAGCACTTGGGAGACAGAGGCAGGAGGATCTCTGTGAGTTCAAGGCCAGCCTAGTCTACAGAGTGAATCCTAGGAGAGACAGAGCTACAGAGAGACCACGTCTCGAAAAATAAAATAAAGATAAAAAAGAAAAGAAATGAAAAATTAGGGTAGTCTGACTCCAGACTCCTTGCATTTACAGTACTCTATACTCTTTCTCCAGACAGAAACAGAAGCTTCATTACATGATAATCTCATTTTTACCTAGAAAACTCAAGGGTCCCTGAGACAGATTATTAGGACTAATAAGGAAGTTCAATAAGATGACCAGTAACAAGATAAGCACACACAAAAATCAATACGGTACCTATATAAAAAATCTAGGTAAACAAACAAATTGCTAAAATTAACACAAGAATTAAAAAAAATTCTTAGACAGTAGACAAAAATCAATGGTATTTTGATATAATGCTACACATAGAATATTAAAAGTATTGTGCATCGGGGTTAGAGAGATAGGTCCGTGAGGAAAGCACCGGCTGTGTAAGCATGGAGGTCAGAGTTTGGACCCTTGATACCCACGTAAATGCTAGGCGGACATGGCAGTCTCCGGTAGAGGCAGAGATGGCGATCCCTGGAGAAAGCTGGCTAGAGAGATAGGCAAATCAGTGAGCTCTGGGTTCAAATGCGAGAACCTGCCTTAGTATATAAGGTGGGATGAAATCAAAAAAGACACTACTTCAGCCTCCACATGCACATATATGTGCATGTACACATACACAGGCTAGCATGTACATGCACATGTACCATGTACACATACACATGCCAATACTATCTATACTAATATCAAAACAAGTAGAGAGACTCAATCTAACAATATGTGTTGAACAAGTCTCTGGCAGAAGTCTTCCTGTTTCTTAGAGGAAACACAGGTGATCTAAATAACTGGAATGGTAGATTTGATGCCGACAAGATTCAGTTCTTCCCATATTGGTCTATAAATAGATAGACCAATGCTACCTCTAAACAGAAGACCAGCACCCTTTCCTTCCTCCTCTCCTTCTTCCTCCATTCTTGACAGTCTTTGGGGTTTAATTAGCTAATCTGGAAATGTACAAGGAACGCTGAGGTTAAGAATGCCCAAGCTGCTCTCAACAAAGCCATATTGTGTCAGCTACCCAGATGTTGGGTAAGGCACATAGTGTCACATGGGGGAGGAGAAAGCACACAACTCTAGGCCCACGGAACAGAGCCAAAGACACAAAGAGAGATTCAAACCCATGAATACTAATTAATGACAAAACATGTCTGTAAGTTTCCAGAGATTGCCCACCTCACTGTGGGAACACCGGGATGACAGTGTACAGGCTTTCTGTGCACTCTGGATCTTCAAACTCAGATCTTTCTGCACACACAGTAGGTGCTTTACCTACTGAGTCATCCCCCACCCCAGAAAACAGTTCTGTACAGATCATAAATCTTAGAGTGAATATAAAAAAATTGAAATGTTCAGAAAAATAATACAAGCTAATATCCAGTAATCCCGGGAAGATCTCTTAAGACTCAGTAAGTATTAATCCAAAAGAAAATGATCTATTAGGACCCATTAAAATTAAGAACGTCTGTAAGTAAGCAGAGTAGAAAGAAAGTCATAGATATTTGCCATACATGTTATTGGCAAAGGGCTTGGAGCCAGAATATATAAAATCTACCAGAAATCAATAAGCAAAACCCAGACATCCTAATATGAAAATAGGCAAGGGACTACACTGTACTTCACAGAAGATACTTGAGTTTCCAATAAATATATAAAACATTACTAAAAATTATTGGTAATCTAGGAATACAAATTAAAATGTCAAACACACACACACACACACACACACACACACACACACACACCCCAAAATGGCAAGAAATGTAAAAGTCTTTATCTTCAAGAACTGCAAAGCTAGGGCCTGTAGGGAGCTGACTAGACTGATCTGGGAATATACAACATTTGGAGAACTTGACAGCATCTTCAGTGGGTGAACACATGGGGCCCCCATGCTGGCAGTCTGCTCTTAGACTCTCCTTCAGCAGCTTGTGCCAGGCACAGGCACATGCCTCTGGGGCCCTCACTGCTCTAGTTCATGCCAGCATCACTCCCAAGTCACAAGTATCAGCATTTGCATTTCCTTGCTTGAAGTCTTTCTCTGTATGCCATGCCCTACCCTGCCCATAGGCAAGACCAGAGAGCCCCTTCTATAATTCCCCAGTCAATGAACAATTAGGGTTACCAGATGAACTGGCTTCCATGGGTATGGCATCTCTGAGGTGTGTGTGAATGTATGTGTCCTTGCTATTTCTTTCTTCCCTTATTAAATGAACTTTATTGTTTAAAAAATCACAAATAAAAACCACATGCCAAAATTAACCGGACCTAAAATTTAAATTTACACAACTCAATGAACTTCCATACAGTTAGAACCAGCGTTTGGAACAGAAGCCGTGAAGCTGCACATTAAGTTTTACACTCAGTATTGAATATATTTCATGCACTTATCCACCACCAAAACCAAGAAATCCATAATGTGTGGTTTCTATGG
Source organism: Ellobius talpinus (assembly GCA_001685095.1). NCBI lineage: Eukaryota > Metazoa > Chordata > Mammalia > Rodentia > Cricetidae > Ellobius > Ellobius talpinus. The sequence continues at coordinate 26,972 of LOJH01015829.1, read as the reverse complement.
CATAGCACAGAGTGTCACAGAAGGTCAAGCTCCATTTGCTGACACTGGGAATGCATCTCATAAAACAACTCTCCTTGGGCTTCCTGTCACTGTTCCAGCCTTCTATTAGTGCAGAGGTTCTCAAACTGGGGCTCACAACCCCTTGGGGAGTCTGAACGACCCTTTCACAGGGGTCACATATCAGAGATCCTGCACATCATATATTTACATTATGACTCATAACAGTAGCCAAATCATACTTACGAAGTAGCAACAAAAATAATTCTATGGTTGGGGATCACCACAACATGAGAAACTGCATTAAAGGGTCACAGCATCAGGAAGGTTGAGAACCAGTGCCTTAGCACTTTGTAGAATCCTTTTTCAAAAAGACTACCCATCCTTAAGTCACGGTTGCAAGGTCTTCTGAGGAAATCTAAAACTCTACTGAGATGTATGCTGTGTACACTGAGGGTATTACATGCACCTGGAGTATCCATAGTGGCTCTATTTAAGATAAGACTGGGAATGCCCTAAGAGCTCACCAACAGGAGAATGGATTGATTCTGGTTTGATGGCATGGCTCTCAAGGGATAGCTTCTACATGAAATGACATGTAACAGCATAAAAAAGCTTCAAGAAAAGAACCTTGACACAAAAATAAACACCGGGAAAATCTACACATATATGATATGATCAGTGTTAAAATGAGGAAAACTTAATCATGGCGCTTAGGAGTACATACAGGAATGTTAAGAGTGGTGAAACCAATCAAGAAGCAATCCCCCTAAATCAGACGACTGAGGATGTTTCTTGTCTCTGAGAAGGAGTTTTGCTAAGGAACATCATCTATTCCCTCTAGAGAGATAGCAATATTCAAATGTGCTTTAGAATTTAAGCATGTGTTTGCGTGTGCTGTGTATGTTCCCTCTGATTTTAAAACTTCTATCTTGGGGCGGGGAGCTTGTAAAGGCACAGAATGTTAGAAAAGGTCCAGCAACAGAGTATCCTAAGGGGAGGTGAAACATTCCCTTTCATATGGAAGCTCCTGAAATCCAGGACGTAAACAACCCAGAGGCTTCTGGAAATCTCTGACTGAGCAGAAACACTAAGATCCTCCCTCCACAAACATGGGTAAGCAGCAAGGATGGCTGTAAGAGATGCTCAGACAAACTGAGTTTCCTAGAAGAGGTCTAGACCGGCCAAGTAGCCTGGAAGAGGCTCAGACCAACTGGGCCATCTGGAAAGGACACTCTCCAACTTGTTGAGCTCCCTGCAAGCTGTGCTCCAGGTTCCCAGGCTATGTGAGCTGTCATCCATACTGGGGTGGTCTCCTGGTGATGTCATTGAGTTATTTCTGTTCCTATAAGTAGCCCCTTGCTCATATTCCTGTGAGTAACCTCAATAAAGCTCATTGCTTACCAAGCTGGAATCTTGGGGTCTCTTTTCTTTGGTCTGCCATTGCTTCCTGTCTGAGGTAAGCAGATATTTGTTCTTGTCTTCCCAGGAACAATGTCACACACCAATGTGTTATGTATTTCAATCTATCTTTTACTTCACACAAAAAAATACATTTGAGAAGGTTATAGCTTTTTCTACATATCACAACTAATCTGTTTAAAAGGGAACAGAAGGATAATGCCTTCTCAACAGTAATGAGTGACTACTAAGGACCTTAACCAAACAGTGGAAAGGACAAATCTCAAACTCTTTTCTTCTTAAGGAAGACATAAAGATTGGAATAAATGGTACGTTGACCTATATGCAATCGGGAAGATTAAAATCATTTATAAATTACATCCTGCTCTATAATTTTCTGGAAGAGTGGAAGGGTAAGGAAGGCAAAGCAAACACAGAAACCAAAGATAGGAAGAAAAAATAAGCCTTGGCAAAGCAAAAGACACTTTTAGTAAAAGTCATTAAAGGTATGATGTTGGCAGAGCAACCAACATATTCACAGGACAGAGCAGATTTATGGGAATAGACCCAAGTGTATAAGGGACCTTAATGTGTGATTAAGAGGCAGTTCCAATAATAGAGAAGAAAAGAATGACCAGAAAGTAGTTCTGGACTAAGAGGCTCCTCATCTGAGAGGGACATTATGATCTCAATATTATGCCACTTATAAATGAACATGAAGATACATTAGAGATCAAGGTTTAAAAGTTACCTAGGAAGAGAACATAAAATAGAACACTGCCACCAGAAAGATGAATTTGACCACAACTAAGTTAAAAGATACCTTATTGGACATGGTGGACTGAATGAGACCATCCCCCATAGGCTCACATACTTGAAGATTTGGTGCCCAGTAGGTGGCACTGTTTGGGGAAGCTTGGAGGTGTGGCCTTGTTGGAGGAGGTAAGTGACTGGGGAAGGGCTTTGAGAACATAAAGACCATTCCTAGTTTGTTTTCTTTGCTTCATGCCTGTGTTCGAGGATATGCACATCCAGCTTCTGCTCTGGCCCCCATCCCTGCTACCTGCTGCCATGTTTGCCTGCCATCATGGCCTCTAACCCTTTAGAACTGTATCCCAAATAAACTCTTCTCATAGTTGCCTCAGTTGTGATTATCTAGTCAGCAACAGAAAAGCAAGCACTGCATAGGTTTCATAAAATAGTCTGGAACCATGTATGATGGCAGACACTTAGAATTCTAGCATCCTAGAGGCTGAAGCAGGAGAATCTTCAGTTCAGACCTAGCCTGGGCTATATAGAAAGGTCTAGGGCAGTCTGAGCTGATCTCAGAGAATCAAAACTAAAGTGAACAAAACCAATACCAACCTCAAACAAACAATCAAAACCAATTAGCATGGGAGAAAACATTTTTGCAAAATATAAAGTATTTGTAAGCAGAATATATGAAGGACACACAGAGAGATTATTAGAGGAAGAAAAAGAGATAAAGGATGGGAACAGGACTTTGTCAAAAGCAAATGGATCTGTCTGGAAAGTATGTGCAAATCTCCATATTCACTAGAAATCATGAAAAGTAACAAACAAACCAGAAAGAAACCACAAACTCTACTTTAACACATTGACTATGAAGAAGACAGAATGGCTACAATTTTGGTAGGTGTGGAGAGACACCTCTTGTTGTCTACCTCTGGAAGCATCTGCACTGAAACACATAAAGTGTTCATGCAATGTAGTTTGTCAATAAAAAAAAAAACTCAAAGGATCAATAGCCTTATCATTTGGTATGATGATGGGTCTGCACCTGTAATTCCAGCACCCAGGAAATCTGGGGCAGGAGGATATGTTCTAGGCAAACCTGGGCCAAATGGGAACACCCTATCTCAAACAGGAACAATAATAAAGGTGGCCTAGCTTCCCATCAGTACAGAATGACTAAATGAAATTGTCAATTCCATGGTTTGCTGTGCTGCAGACTGAAGCTGGGAGGATCTCATTCGAAGTGGAAAACTGACAGACATTTGCATATGAAAGTGATGAGTCCTGGAACAGTATGGGCTCTGTGAATGCCCTTATATTAAAGCAACACACACATACTTACATACTTTTGCAGGTGTATACGTAGGCAAATATATGCATGCACAGATTGGCAGACACCTTTGAAGCCCAAACGGAGGTTGCCTCAGAGAAGTAATATGGGAGAAAGGGATTAAAGGAAGCAGGCAAACAGGACTTTATCAAATTATTCACAGTTTGATTTTTACACAGACAAAGTTTTAACTATTTATGTTTTATGTGTAGGGACGTTTTGCCTGCATGTATGTCTAGGCGCCATGTGCATGCAGGGGCTACAGATGTCAAAAGAGGGCATTGAATCCCCTGGAACTGGAGTTCCAGGCAGTGGTAAGCAATCACGTGGGTGCTGGGAATTGAACCCGTGTCCTCTGGAAGAAAAGCCAGTGCTCTTCAACACTGAACCATCTCTCCAGTCCTAAGGACAAGATTTTAATGCAAATCCTAGGTAAACTGCAAAAGAACAGAAATATAGCAAAACTTTGTTTTCTATTTTCCAAGTTTGAAAAATTGAGACCCATTACAATATAATTACATCTTTCTTTATGTAAAATGTATTATATGTAACATAAATTTACCAACTTACACATGCATGCGTGCACACACACACACACAATTTTGGGAGACAGAGTCTCTTACTGTGGTAGAGGCTGAATACTTGTCTCAGCCTACCAGCACTGGGATTACAGGCACGCACCGCCACACCCAGGGCCCATCTTACCCATTTTTAAGTACGCAAAATCACTGTGTTCCTTGTGTGAATACTGAGCAGACTTTTTCATCTTGCAGAACAGAAACCATAGCCCACTAAGCAGTTCTCTTTCCATTCCTCCCCAGCAACTGCCATTCTGTTCCCCCCCACACACACACTTTCTTTACTTCTGGTTTATTTATTTTTTTGAACAGGATTTCACATAGACCAGGCTGGCCTTGAACTTGCTATGCAGTCAAAGATGACCTTGAATTCCTGGACCATCCAGTTTCCACCTCCCAAGTGCTGAGATGACAGACACAGAACACCTACACCTGGTTTCTGCCTTCTGGTTCTGCGAGGCTCACAATGCTAGACACTCTGTAGTAAAATCATACAGCATTTGTTTTCTAGGAACTGGCTTAGCATGTCTTCAAGGCTCACCCATATCATACCACGAATCAGAATTTCTTCTTTTTTTTTCCAGATAAGCTCTTGTTCTGTAACCCAGACTGGTCTCTAAGCCACAATCCCCTACCTCAGATTTCTGAGTCCTGGAATATGTGCCAGTAGGCCTGACAGAATTTCCTTCCTTTTGAAGACTGAGGATAAGGCCAATATAGACACGTATACCCTGCATGTTGTTTGCCCCTTCATATGTTGATGAACGCTCAAGTTCCCCTTCTTGTAATAAACATGAGTGCACACATTTCCTGGGACCCTGTTTGCTGTCCTTTTACAGTATGGATTTAAGGTGGCATCTCCAAGCAAAGCATTAATTTGAGCTATCATTCTGTTTCCATGGCAGCTTCAGAATTTTTCACCCTTACTGGTGATGCATAAGCTTCCAGTTTCTCCACATCCTTCCCAACAGTTATTTTCTATTTTTTTTATAGCATCCATGCTAGTAGGCCCCGAAACTTCTTACTAGATGAACAAGACACCAGAACTTTGAGAAGGAAAAGTCTAGCCTGTTCATTTGCATGCTAAGTTCAAAGCATGGATGCCCACCACCCTGTCCTTACTCCAGACTGCAGAAGGCACTAAAGGGATGTTCATATGCCTAAGCTCCCTGGCTTCCCTTTCTCTGAGGCTCTGCTCCCCTCTGCTGTCCTGGATACCTCCTTAAACACCGGTCTTCACTGGGAGCTTCCCCTTCTTCCTTCCCTCTCCCTGGACATCCACAGGGCATAGACCAGGGTGCAGCTGCACCCAGACCACATCAGAGCTGCTGGGCTGTGCAGGTGGATCAGAACTAATGGCATTAGGCGATCACTCAGGGAATACAACTGTAATTACCCCTTGGATGCTTTCTCCAGGATGACCACATGCAGAACACCAAGAGAGGAGAGAGGTAATGAATCATCAAGTGAATTAACTGGAAGCTGCTCTAATTAGTGTTGTAATTTTTCATGAAAACACTAATGAATATGAAATAATGTGGCCATGAAACCACCAGGACAATTAATGCTTGGGAGTAATTTGGGGTCAGGCAGGGATTCTGGAGATTGTTTACACAGACTGGGAACATTGACAACTCAGAGGCTATGATTTCAAAATCTTACACAAGCAAATTAGTTGTTGCTTCAAAAAAAAGCAACAGCTATTTTTTTTTCTTGTTGAGGTTTGTGGAAATGGAAACAAACACGCTAGTGTGAGACCAAACAGGAGCCCTTCAAAGACAGTTGAAATGGATTTGGTCAGCATGGTAGCATAAGGGCAGAGTCCGGGCACATTGAAACCAGCAAAGATGTGAAAGAGGGAGTCGCTTTCCCAAGCACCAGTAGCCCCATGACCCCCTTGGTGTTGATGAAAGCGACTCTCTATTGCGACCCCACTTCCCACACTGGAACCCTTATTCACAAGGATGAACTGAGCCTTGTTGTCTCAGTAGCAATTACTATGTCAGGCAGAGAACATTGTGGCAGAATACTTGCAAAATGGACTTATTTCCTCCCAGCATGACGCAGTAGGATTCAGCTGGACCCACTGTGCACACATTTGACTTCTGGGCTCAAAGCATCAACTTAGCCAAAGGCTATAACTGTAAAATAAAGTGCTGAAGGGGCACTGGGAACACAAAGAGTGGATTCCATGGGGGCAGTGTCGAGCTCTCATCCATCTTTAATGTCACCACTGAAAGTGACACTCAGATCACTCAGGAGAACAGATGTGTCCAGGTGTGACAAGCAGATGTCTTCACTAAGGTCATCCGAGGTGGCTGTGCCAGCCTGGAGCATCCTCACACTTTCTCTTTCAATCTGCAGACCAACTCAAGGGGGCACCAAAATCTTCTAGGTCTGTAGAGGGGGGAGGAGATGTGTCTGGGGCTACTGGGCTAGTAATGGTGGCTGTGAGAAACTGCAAGTGACTTCCATGCTTATGTTCTCAACGACAATACCAAACAACACACACACAGAGACAGACACACACAGACACACAGACACACAGACACAGATACACACACACACTAAGGCAGTCTCTTGCTCATATTCAGAGAAGCTATAACAAGGTTAGCAATGACTATTATTTGTATTAGCAATTAGCAACCATGTGCTACACAGTAGCTGTTTTAAGCATCTACATACATTCAGTCACTAAGGTACCTTATCTAAGCCCAGAGATAAATAAAATAAGCCTTGAAGAGTCTGTAAGACCGATTAGTCTAATGAATTCTAAAGTGTCCAAAGGGAAAGTAATGGTGCACCTCTTCGGGGCTGTTTTCAGAGTACTAATCCAGTGTTTAAGGGATGCCAGCTCTCCAGTTACATTTCTGACACCAAAGGGGATCGATGGAATGGTTATCTCCAGGACAAAAGAAGCACGTTACCTGTTCTCGGCACAAGACCAGGCCAGAGACAAGGCTACTCCTGTGTCTCCTTTCCAAAGATGGGGGACATTGGGAGTCACATCACTTGTATGTACTAAATGGGAGTTCCACGGGGGGGTGGGGGTTACAAACTGTATTCTCAACACTAAGCACCAAGTAGGCACAAAACACAACGACTATGGAATTCTGGGGTAAACAAGCTTAATACAATGAGATAACACTTGCCTACTGAGGGTGATGCCTCTTCACACCCATGGTGTGCTGGTTAGGTTTTGACAACACAAACCTAGACATACCAGGGAATAAGGAATCTCAACTGAGGAACTGCCTCCATGAGCTTGACCTCTGAGTAGTTTCTTAATTGCTGATTGACATAAGGCCACTGTGGGCAGTATCAGGTGCCTGGGCTACTTAAAAAAAGATATCTGAGCAAGTCAATAAACGGTGGTCCTTTGTGATCTGCACTTCAGTTCCTGCCTCTGGGTTCCCGCCTTGAGCACCTGCCCTGGCTTTTTTTGATGATGGATTATATAACCTGGAAGCCAAATAAACCCTTCCCTTCCCCAGATGCTTTTAGACATGGTGTTTATTACAGCAAAAGAGAAGCAAACAAGAACACCTGGGAAAGGGGAACTGTGCATCAAGCTATAGGTGCCATTTCCTTTGCATGCAGAATGAAGTTATTTACCCCAATGGATGTCAAAAATGCTTTCCAATTTAAGTTTAAACAGACCTTGAAGTAAAGAGAATTTAATTATGCGAGTAATATAGAGCATGGTGAGACACCCATCAAAATTACTTCTAGAAGGTTAAAGTGTTTTCCTTTTTCAGACAGCGTAGTTAGAGCAGCTGAAATATCTACGCCAGTACCATGTCCTGGAATACAGGGCTTGGAAATCAATGGGATCACCTCTCTGAATTAAGTATGCACAAATGAGAGCAGCTGACATCCATATAAATCAGCTCAAGTAGCCCTCTGTGTACCAGACCATTAAGAGACAAGCAGAGAAGAAAATGCAAATGAAAGTTATCTGGGGGCATGCTTACTAATGGACGACATCCCTTAACACCTGCATGGAGAATCATGACAAAACACTCAAGTGTTTTTTTTATGCTGCTTTCCATTAAAAAGAAGGCATGATCCAGAAGTAGAACCTGAGGCTTAAAAACAAAACAAAGCTTGAGACACGGTGTAGAGTTATAAGCAAGAATGCCTTTTGGATACTGCCTCCAAACGGCTTCCATAGTCATTGCAAAACTTTACACAGCATCTGCATCTTTGCTTGAATTTTTTCTTTTTTCTTTTTTTTTTAACAAAACACAGATATAACCACAATCTAATTCCCCAAATAAACATCGGCAAAGCACATATCCAACAATATGAAATCCACTAGTAATTCCTGGAAAGAAACTCCAGTCCCACCAACACCCAGAGCACACTGTAGCTGTGTGACCTTGGGGTCGTTTAGCCTTGTGTATTCCCCAAGTGTTGACTAACTGTGCCTTAGGCACTGTAGCAGGCCAAGGAGAAAAGAAAGCAGGGCAAATCTTGGGGTCTCTGGTTGCTGTGATCTAGTAGGGAAGGTCGTGAATGTCCTACATCGACACAGCAGTCAGACACAGTTGCTTTCCTTATGAATAGCAAATACTTTTGCTTCCACATTTACCTTCTCTTCACTGCCAGCATTAATGCTATTCTAGTAGACAATTCTTAATAACCATATGCCACTAGGAGAGCATCTTCCTCTGAGAAATATGTGTCATGAAGTAGAGTACCTAGACAAATTTGAAAGTTTCAATCTCACCTTCTTCTGTACCCTTCTGTACTCTTGCCATAGAACTGAATAATGGGCTCCCCTCTAGCTCTGGGTTCAGTCATGTGACTTGCTTTCATTGATGGGATGACAGAGATGGTTATTGATTGAGTATTTTAGCTCTACCATTAAAGAGCATGGGCAAACCCCTCTGTGGCCAGCCTATATTAGCTGGTTCCTGCAGATACACGGGAAATAAGTATTAATTGTTGGGTCCTATGAGTCTGGAGGTGATGTGTTACATATATTTAATATAACAGACCTTCAGTAACATACATACTTCATATGCTTTCTTACCCCTAAACACCCAAAGGCATCTTGCCTCTTGGGTCATTATGCTAGGCAGGGGTTTCTGTGGGAAAACCGTGGAGATACATCCATCTGTTACCTGACAGTTACTTTACATGGATTATGTCTAATACCTACATGCGCTCTCTAAGATGAACATATTACTCCTGTTTGATAAGAGAGAAAACTGAGGTTCAGGGAGATTGAATTAAAATTATACAAAGGTAAAGTTATATACCTGAGCCTGTATGATTCTAAACACAAAGATCACTCATGACATTATGTGCCTTGCAGTTCTTACTGCTTCCCTCGGAGCAGCCAGGGTAAGGCCCAGCAAGATGACTCTGGGACCACATGGTAGAAAATAGTGAACCAAATTCCATAAGTTGTCCTGTATTCTCCACCTACATCATGGTGTGTGTGTGTGTGTGTGTGTGTGTGTGTGTGTGTGTGTGTGATATGGTTTTTCTTAAAAGATCAGCAAGGGGGTTGGAAGAAATAGAGGAGAAGGAGGAAGAAAGCGGGGGAGGTTGCTCTTTTAACCCCTTTGGAGCAGCCTGGGAGAGAGGGTGTCTCAGTTGAGGCTCCTCCCCCCAACAAGAAGAGGAATGTTTGTATTTTCATATCCTCAGGATTTTCAGAACTCTAAAGAGACAGAATACTTGAGCTCCTGATCTGGCATGGCTTAAGGTGAAAAAGCCAACTTATCTGTAACATGGATTTGCCCTCCTTCATCTTCCAACGTACCCACCTACCACTTCCCATGATGACTTTTAGGGGGCTTTCCAGAATCTACCTATGGAATCCTCACTCTGAGGCTTTTGATGGAGAACTTCCTGGGAAAGGGTGGTGAGCCCAGCCAGCAATGCCGGCTCCTCCTGGTCCTTCCAGCTCTTTGGCAGACAAAAGGCTAAGGCAAGAGAACAAGGGAAGGGTATGATGCTATGTATACCCTGACCCTGATGCCCAAAGAGGGGTGCCATTGACATACCTCCATGGTGGCTTCAGAACTACCTCCTTTTCTGCTCAAGCCTGTCATCCCTCAGCCTCATGATTAAAGGGAGTTTGATTTGGCTATGCCAGCCACCCAAGTGACAGGCTCTTAAGCCGGTTGTTTAACCTTACACACCTAATTACCAAGCATCCAATGTCAAGAATCAAAAAATAAAACAAGGAACTCTGTAGGCAGAGGCAGGCAGGTCTTTGAGTTCGAGGCCAGCCTATGTAGAGTGAGTTCCAGGGCTGCCAGGGCTGCACAAAGAAACCCTGTCTGGAAAAACGAAACAACGCCCAACGGCATTAAAAAGCTTGAATTTCAGTACTTCTTTCAGCTCTGCTCTTGCTCTTTGTAGTCTCTTATGCTTACAATGCAGAGCTGTTGGAGCACAACTCAAAAGAGAAAATATCACAGTACAATGAATTGCATCCACACAAGATGCATGTGTGGAAAATAAATGGCTTCACTATTTCTTACTAAAGTGAAGAGGAAATCCTACCCTACGACATATAGATATTGTAAATACAGTAGTGGATGTATGCACTTAAATCTTTAAAATTTAGGGATAGCAGACGGGGAAGCTGCTGGACATGGTGGCTCATGCCTTTCACACCAGCACTTGGGAGGCAGAGGCAGGCAGATCTCTGTGACTTCCATGCCAGATACTGGCTCCAATATTTAACCATATAGGAACATATGGTTAATTTTCTCCCACTCTTAACACTCTGGCCCAGCACTGTACCAGCAAAACTACATTCATCCTAGAAATGTTGAACTGCTGAGTTCCAAAGCTATTCTGTAGCCTTATTTATGTATTTTCTTGTCAACATATAATAAAAATAAAAATAAAAATGAGATTAAGTTTATAAATAGAAGATTGTGAACTCTGGCTTTGTTATTTTCAGGCAAACTAAGGCAACAACAGTCTAAGAATTTGCAGTATATCAAGTTATGATCATTTAAATATAAATTTAGGTTACCAATAATTAAAATGATTTACAAATTAGTCTCTCTGATTTGCTAAGCAGGCTGCTGGCCCTGCTGCTCTAAGGTGTGCGGCATTGCATTTCCAGCTTGGTATTGAGGCAAAACAGTCTTTGCTAGAAACCAAGCCACTGTAAGCTTGATTTTTATCCTCATCAGACTGGCGTATGTCTAACTGTGGGTTAACACTGACACCTACTTTTAATTATGTAAGCAGACATCTCTATCAGAGACCTTACTGCTTCTAGAAAAGAAGACCCATTTTAAAAGAGCTGCTAGGAAGAGGAAAGAGTTGGAACCAGAGCTCAGTTGTAGAGTGCTTGCCTAACATGCATAAGGCCATGGGTTCAATACCTAGTAACAAAAAAGAAAACAAAAAACGGTAGACATATGCAAACATATACAACCTACTCTCAGGATGACTGCAGGGAATAGATTTAATAGTCCAGAGTGATTCAAATAACATTGCCTCCTGTGGGTATGACCACATACAGCAACCATGGGTAACAAGGATATAGCTTTCTCCCTAAAGCCACAGAGAGGGGAGCCACGGGGAGAAAATAGCTACAGAGAATTGTCAGATCAGCCACGAAGTTATATTATGCAGTCTGGGGCAGATGACTATATCCAGACATTCAGGGACTCAAGGGGAAAGAATAGGTCAATTCAGCTGGCATGATTTCATTAGGGACGAGTGGAGGAGGCAAGGGAGGATGAAGAAGAGGTGATACATTCCAGGAAAGCAGATACGCAAACACGTGGGCATGATAAACAGGACAACATGTGAAAGGAAGCAGAGCTGTCTGCCTGGCGCTGGCTACCTGGGGGAGCGAGGCATGGGAAAGCAGGCTCCCTTTGGAGTGCCTGTCACTGTATTCTCCTTGTCTCACTGTTCCAATCTGAAGCCTGACTAAGACTCCACTATACGACTCCCTTTAAAATAAATCTTCAAATTAGTATGTTAGCTTGGAGGAAAATGGTATTGATAAGAACTTGAGAATGAGAAATACTCAATACTTCTAAATGACGGGACAATTCTGGTTAAGTTTTTCCTAGAATATTATGTAATAACTTGGGGAGGGGAATCTATGATGGGCAGAAGTAATATCCTATAAAGTATTTCTAAATTTATTCACAAATACTTACTGACCTAGTGTATGTTGTACCTACTCTCTCTTCTCTTGAACTTAATCAAATAGGGTCACATCGTCAAGTAAACAGGTTTCCTTTTCTGTGTTCCAGATGCACCAGGAAGAGTAGCTCACAGATATCCCAATTCAGGAGACCAGGGAAAATTTCTTAGAGCCAAGACCTCAATTGGTTGAGTAAAGGGGGAAAAACTCTGGGCCAAAATATTGGTCTGATGTTTGAGGAGCTCCAGGAAGAGCAGTTTGTGTCTAACCCAGAGTGAGTGTATGGGGATGTGGGAGAAGCTGAAAGCAGGTCAGAACACACAGGTTAGAACACACAGGTCAGAACACACAGGGGCAGTGTGTTCCACTCAGGGACCTGGAACATGTTTCAAGCTATGAAGGCTGATAAAGATGGGGTCAGATTTAGATTCCAGAAAAATCACTCTAATTTAATCCTAGGATATGAATGACAGAGGGTAACACTGGTGATAAACTAGTCAGAGGTTACTGATAAATATCAGGCCGTTATCAGAAGTGAGCAACAGACATACATATTTAAATATTGTAATCCACATGGCTAATTTATGATTGACTGATGGGAAAAGAAGAAAAAGAAAAAAAAACACCTGTGTTGACATTCTGACTTCGGAATTAAAAGCTTGTACACATGGTATCGTTATTCAAAGATTGAACAAAAAGTCTCCAATGTGGTGACCGTTGAGTCATACTGATGGATAAATAAATGGGTTTACTCTAAGATAAACTGTGCTTGAGGCCATTTAGGCAAAGATGTCCTGACACAGATGGAAAAGGGTTCCTGGAGCTTGAGAGGAAGGGAGAGATAACAGAGTTGGAGAGATTACTGAGGTTCTCCATATAGGGAGATAGTAACCACATCGATAAGATCTTCCAGGGTGAAGAAACACAAATGGCCAATTAATATTTGAAAAGTGTTCAATATCCTTAGCCATCATGGAAATACAAATTAAAACTGTATTGTGGTTCCATTTCACCCCAGAATGGCTCTCATGAAGGAAACACCATGGTGGCAAACATCAGAGAGGCAACAGGGGAACAGGAACCTTTACAGCCGATGGAAGCGCAATCAGGAAAGATCGTGCAGAAATTACTGTGGCGTTCCCCCCCAAAAAAAACAAACCCTGAACATAGGATTGTAGGAAGCCTTGAGTGAGTGAGGGTCTGAGTGGGTGTGTACTGACATTAGCCAGCCATGTGAAGGACCCTGGAGCCTCTTCAGACCCATGGGAAATGGCAAAGCCTCCTCAAACCTGGGGTGAGGCCTTCCTCTCTGGTCCATGTATGGATGTGGATAGTATATGCAGAAAATATATAGCTGCCATAGCTTTCTCCTCCTGGATATTTACAGCCCAAAGACTGTTCTATATAGGGACTGCTCGTACTGAAATTAGCTAAACCTGTCTTCTTGATCCACCTGTACACTATAAACCCCACCTCCACATTCAACTGTATGTAACAACCCTGCCTCCGTGTTCAATTTTATGTAATAAACACTCTGAGATTCCGGGCTGCCGTGGTTTCTCCACCTGAGAGCCAAGACCACCCAATCACAGCTTTTCATACCTCATGTGAAAGGGACTATTTGGGAGGAAGGAAGAAAGCCTGCGAGAGCCAGGGAGGGAGGAAGGGCAGACAGCGAGGAGAGGAATAAGAACAAAGTGTAATGACATACATTTCCAAAAATGTTACAATGAAACTCATTATTTTGTATTCTTTAATATAAAGTTTAAATGAAAATATTAAAAAAGAAAGATCCTCAATTTTGAGTATGATAAATGAAAAACATCAAACAGCTTAGGGAAAAGCACCACACTCGAGGGAGGCTAGAGAGGAGGCTGGGAAGGTGTACCCAGATAAAGTAGGAGAAAGGGGAAGAGGGAGGGAAGGGGAGGGAGAATAACATGTTAGAAATCAGCGGGGAAAAAAAAGTGTGGTGATGAGGGTGGCCAACAGTTTCAACTGCAGAGACCAGGTAGTAATAATAATATATAATGTATATAACATGCACACGCACACGCGCGCGTG
>LOJH01015828.1:0-23206 GCA_001685095.1 Ellobius talpinus | reverse complement strand
AAAAAAATTAAGAATACAAATAGTGTTGATATGGTTAAAAGTGGAGCCACAGTCCGGACCTTAAATTAGCAGAGTTTACCTGTTGCTTTGAGCATTCTTGTTTGAGATGAGCTCTATCTTGTCTTTTCAATGTTTCAACAGAAGCTGACAAATCCTTCCGTGTCTCACTATCAGGTGCTCATATAGCCCTAAAGAGTTCTGAAAACCAACAGTCCTTGTAATTAGCCAGGAAGCTGTTTTTCTCTAAGGGCTTTCTGTGCTGCTCTTGAGGTGACAAGAACAGCCTATGGTCATGCCAGAAACTAGATCAAAGCAGATACAAAGCCAGCACTGATCAGGCAGATCTGACATCTGATAGACTCTTCCTCCTGCTGCCTGGAAGTAGGGTTGAAGGCTGGAGCGAACAGCCATGTCCAGCACACGACTTTTACCTACAGTCTTAGTGTCACAGTTCCTTCATCCAAGAATGCTCTTCTGCCAGACCCCCATGATCTGCAAGACCTCTAGGACCTCTCTGTATTCACCTGCTCCAAGGTCACACTGGGGGAGCTCAAAGAACCTCCACTGCCATGTTCCACCCCGTACAGCCCTGTTTTGCTTTGTCTTTAGAGAACTCACTAAATATTACCCAAAATTGTGTGTAGATAAATAAATTCTGTCTCCTCCAGGCTAGAACATCAGGGTTTTGTAGGGAAATCTGAGCTTGTTGCTGTTTTCATCTCTCAATTCCATCCTGATCACTGATAGGAATACCATCAACAGTTCCTGGCCAGCATGGGTTTCTGAGTGAGACTTCTCTCAATTTTGATCAAACAATTAATCAGTTAGTCAATCAGTCTATCAATCAATCAAATTATACTGAGCTGAAGAAGCCCAACCCACAAAAGAAATCAGATGGTATGATACCTTTCATGTGTGATTCTAGAAATAATCAATGAGTTAATATCTGCACCAAACCCATTATACAAAGTGCTGAGCATTCCATCTTTGCCCATCATTACAGATGTGTGTGGCTGCATCTGGCTTTTGCAGATGTATCATCCTATTAGAATAATCAACATCCTACCAGTTACATTTTATGGAGCCTGGACAGATTCATAGGAATCCTGTCCAAGAAGTTGCATAACTTCAGGACGAACTTTTCTCTCCTACCCTCTACCTTCCTCCACATATTCTAGCGAATCAGGATCTCAAAAAGCAACCTTGTGGAATAAATTCAACAAAATGCTTTCGTGTGCACAGGGCAGGTATCTTAGGAGGGGAAAGGGCTCTCTTCCTTCCTGTGTGATGGTATAAGATGTTTACTAGGTCAATGGCACACCTTAGGGAGCTAATCTGTGCAGCTCATCCTGTCACCCTTCAACTCAGTGCCACTCAGAAATGATGTGCTCTGGCTATCATTTCTATCACTCTGTGCAGTAAGGGAAGCTCACTTCAGCATCTTTCCTTGGATGTGTTTGGTAATTACAACTTGTATGGTTGTAGGGTCCACCATTTAATGTGGTTTCCAGGTGGACCTTACAGGAGAAGACTTCATGGCAAGTACTACTTTGATTTTCATGTAAGTCAAAATCAATAACTATGAATGTCCAAAACAAGAGCAAAAATATTACTAGCATTATTTAGGAATGGCTGTGAAGTTTATACCCTTGTATATTCAAAGCCACATTCACAGAAGATGCTACCATCCCCAAAATCTCCTTTAGCCTACAATAGATCTTGTTTTAAAGATACCTGCTCATTTATGGTGGTGACAGACTAATAAAATCAAGTCACTTTAAAAAAAACTCCCTATCAGAATATCCCATCTTCTACTATGGCAATGCAAAATTTCATCACTGGAAGAAGCATTTAACATTCTGATAATTTTAATACATTTAATAAATATTTGCAACTCCTATAATAAAGAATACGAGGAGAAAACACAGTTCCTCCAAATTTTATGTGGCTGGTGGCAGGTGGCCATTTTGTCTCACAGTTTTTTAACTATTCTTTATGCTCTTTGCTATGAGACTGCCATTTCTTTTGAAGAAGGATGTGTGTGGTTAAAGTGGAAGGTGGCAAACAAGAGTCCACTAGTTTGCTGAGTGACGATTTGGTGGTATCTCCTTGGGGATCCGCTTCACCGGCCCTGCTGTACACTTAGCATGGAATCTTGAAAATGCACATGGAACTTGAGAACACTTTCTCAGTTCTCCTGCACAGTAAAACGTGGGGGATAGACATGTGCTGATCTATTAAGCATTGAGCTTACTAATAGAACTCCATAGAATCTGTGAAATGTTTGTTAGATTATGAAGATTTAGAGAGAGTGATTATACCCCAGGTTAAGTAAACTATATTTCAAGTAAAGAAGGATGGGAGTTAAGGAAGAATTTTTACTGTAAATCTTCTTGTGGAATTAAGAAAATAACTTTTAAAGGTGAATGTGCATTTCTAATCCTGGGTATACATTTGCATATGAAATTAGTGTGTGTTGTAATCATTTTCAAACACAGCTACTAATCCTGCTACTTCCTATGACACTCTCGACATGGAATCCTTTATCTACATGAGGGATTTTCCCCTTACATATTGGCATTCTCTAATGAGATATTAATTTAAAAGCATTTCTTCTGGTGCAATCCTGAGGCCTTCATCTTTTCTCTTCCACACCTCTTGACTCATGTCTTCTTTCAGCTCCCACTGACACTTCCCTGAACTATTTGCTATTCTTATCTATTGACCATGATCACGCAGAATGACCGAATCTCTTTGTATTTCATTTAAACTATACAATATTCTTAGGAGCACATAATAACTGATGTGGTATGTCCTTCTGTATGCTGCAAATATGTGTTGCTTTTATTGGCTGATGAATAAAACTGCCTTGGCCTATTGCAGGGAAGAATATAACTAGGTGGGAAATCCAACCAGAGATACAGGTAAAGAAGGGTGGAGCCGAGGGAGAAGACAACAAGCCTCAGGAACAACAAGATGTACTAGAGAACAGGTAGTTTCAGGAAGCCACATAGTGATACACAGAAATGGGTTGATTTATGTATAAGAAGTAGGCAACAATAGCCTGAGCCATTGGCCAAGCAATTATAATTAATGTTAAGCCTCAAATGATTATTTTGTAAGTGGCTGCGGGAACTGGCAGACAGGAAGAAATCAGTCCAGCAGGACCAGTGGGACAGAGAAAAGACTTCAGCTACAAAAAGAGAAACACAAAGCCATTGTGGCTTATATAGCAAAGTCTTATTACTGGTATTTGAACCCTCATACTCCAGGACCAGAAATCAGGCTTTCAGCCATTTGACTTCTTCCCAGCATCTACTGTGAAAAACTTACAGTTGTTTTCCATTCTTGTTTCATCTTACCCTGGTTACAAAACTATGGGCTCATGGTATGAAGCCACTGTGGGTGACTTGATGCCATCCTTCATTCACTTAGTCATTCAATTATTGTTTATTCAACATGTGTTCATTGACCATATATTAAGGTCCCACAGCCATGGTAAAAAGAAGAGTCATCCACAATTGCTGTGAATGATATGTGAGGGAATGGTGCTTTAACAAATGCAGTGTAGAGTGCCATTGGGTAAGATCAAGCAGAGGAACTGTTTCAGACCGTGTAAGTAGGAAAGACTTCGGCAGGGAGTTGCAGTTAAATTTAGACCTAAGTAATAAGATGGAGGATGTATTCTAGACCAAGAGGCAAGAACACCATCACGGAAAGGGCAAAGCCGGAGTAGAGTGGATAAGGCAGGGTTATACTGAGCATGATGGAGACAAAAACAGTGCCGATGACAGCAGACATGAGAGGATCCATGGGCCAGAGCCCCGGGAGCATCTTTGCAATGCTATTCCTTCCCTTTCACTCGTATCTCCCTTTGTCTAACTTCTTCTGAAAAGGGACTCTGTGCTGTATCACAAACGTGTGCCCCTAGGCACCTTCCTGGCCTCGTGCAACCTAAAGTCCCCTCTTAAAAGGTTTCCTTTCAAGGTTACAGCCTGGATTCATGCTCTTTCTAGTTAATGCTGGCACAGTTCCATCTTTGGTGAGAGGATGAGGAGAAATACGAAAAGGACAGCGATGATGATGACTTTTGTGGAGACTTTCTGCCCTCAGGCAACCTCAGCTCTAACCTGAGCACATGTTTTTCTACCCAGAGTCCTCCAGAGCACATGAGGGTGTCCTGTGTTTCCATTGAGATCTCAAAGTGCAGCAGTATAGGAAGACTCTGGGAAGGTTTACAGAGGAATGAATGAGACTATCCTTGTACAGACTCAAAATCTAATACATTTTAGCTTTAAGTTATTTTAAGGATCTTGAAATCTCAAAGCCTGTCTCCATATAACCCTATTAATATAACCTAGTGTCATAAGTCTACCCAATTTCTTTCCTGACTGAGACATCAAGCATCTTGAAGCCAGGAACCATATCCCATTTCTCACAGTATTTTCTTCAGTAGGTACTAGTTGGATAAAAGAAGCTTTTTGTTCCTCTTGCTAAGACAGGGTCTCGCTATGTTCTATCTAGTAGCCAAAGTTGATCTCATAGCTGACTTTTGTTTATTTTTAGTGTGTTTTTTCCTCCTAGGCAGATATCCTTACCTTTTCAGGTGTTATAACAAAACACTCTGAAGTAAGAGGCTTAAAACAGTAGACATTTATTTCCCACAGCGCTCAAGGCTGTGAAGTTTAAGGTCAAGATTCAAATTCTCATGAAGGACTGCTTTCTGATCCATAGACTGAGCCTCTCCTCTTGCCAGACTGTAGTTAAAGGAGCCAGGGACCTTCTTCAGGCCTCTTTCATAAGGGCACCAATCCTGTTTGCAAGGGCTCCATCCTCCTGATCTGACCACCTTCCAAAATTCCCACCACCTAAGGACATCACACTGGGGAGTCAAATTTAAAATATAAATTCTTGAGGGTTTATCATCATTCAAACCCTTGTATCAAATACAGAACCTCCATTTTGTGGGGGGTGTAGGGTTTTCTGATACACTGTCTCACTCTGGCCTCAAACTCACAGCTCTGACTCAGTCTCCCAAGAGCTAAGTATGCAGCCCATGTATGACTATAATCTCCACAGCTTTAAAAATGTATGTAATCTTCTCTTCCACAGCCTTTACCTTCTCTTTCCTAAACAGCTTTGCTATTTGTGTGCCTTAACTTTCGAGAAATAGTCATTTCCATTAATTTTTAGTTATGAACAATATCCTGTTAATTGAACAGGTATGTGAAAGTATAGTACTCTGAATTGTATTCTAGTATAAAGTTACTTCTCAGTTACTTATAATATTTAATTTGTGTATGCAAAGTACCCTAGGCACTGAGAAGATAATTGACTTCTCTCTAGAGTCTCTTAGTCTACCTGTTAATTTCCTCTTCTTGCTCAGCCCCACATGCTCACTGGAACTCACTGGTATTCCATGTGTGTACTTAGAGGAGTTATAATAGCAATACGTTTGTCAAACATCATCATGGCTGGTCTGCAAGGCAGAATTTGTTTATGGTTTCCAGTTCGGTTACCATACAACATGGGGCAACTGATCTTCATCACTTCCTGGATTCACTGACTGTTGGAAGTGAGTGTTCCTGGGAAATAGCTGTATCAGAGTCCTATAGCACAAAAATAAAAAGAAGAGAGGGATCCTATCACAAAATCTGTAGCAGGTAAGGAAACAATTGGATCTCTAACTAACAAGCTTAAAATATTCTAAAATATTTACAAATATAAATTACATTCTTCTGATATTTCAGGATCTTGGTACTATACAAATTAGGCAGGATAAGTACTTTTGAGGAATTTCTAACAGGATTTATGTATTGATGAGGTGGGCTATTACTGGAATGGGCTGTGCTATTGGCACTCATTAAAACATCACATTATGGTGAGTTTTCCTATGCTAAAGTCTTTCAGACTCTCAGTCTTCCTATGTGAACGTCCTATGATAACCATTTTAGCTTTGGCTAGAAAGTTTGGGGCAAGACATTGTATGGAAGGCTGGATGGGCAGTGAGTTGTGGGGAGTAGTATATTTCTTTCTGTGAGAAATCTCTTAAAGGCCAGACACTGCTTTAGCTTCAAAGGCTCAGAGTGTCCCCCAGCAACACTATCCTTACCAGCTTAGAGAGTTTGGTGTTTTAAAGTTACAAAACTTTTCCAGATACAGACTCACTTCATTGACTGACTGGTTGAGGTGAAGACTGGGGAAATGGCTGAGTGGTCATAAAACAGCGGTATCATTTTACATATAAATATGTGCATGTCTGTATATATACATATGTGTATATATGTGTATGTATAGGTATATATATTCTCCTTCCGATGAATCCACAACTTCAGCTGCACTGATTTCACTTTTAAAATAGAGTTTCCTCTATTCTCTCGTTCAGTGGAGTTTATTCTTCTCCAGATGCTAAATCAGTACATCCCAAAGGCATGAACACAAAAGCAGACTTCCGTGTTCCCTAATTATCTCTGCCAGAATTAGTATCAGCAAAAGAAAGTCCCAGCAAGATTGACTGACAAAAAGTAGGAGAACAGGAAACAGCATGTCATTTTAAAACACTCATCTGTGATTGAGGCCACCCCCAAGAACACCAGCATTTAAGCCGGTACCCTCTGCTAGGGACCAAAAGTGGCATTCAGGGGATGTAGTTGATAAGGATGAGTAGTTGTCCTAGTGGTCATGTGATCACAAGGAGCCTTTGGTGCTGGATTGGTGGGAGTGAGGCTTGCGGGTGGCTGAGTCTAGACTCAAGGAACCACCATGCTGTGTTCAAGTCAGCAGATCTTGGCACTTGGAGTGACTCCTGTCTCTTGGGAGATCCTCCTAGACCGCTCTTATGTCCTGCTATCTCAAAAGGCATGGCAGCCTCTCCTCTGTCGCTGTCACTCCACCACTGTCACCTCAGGAACCCCGACAGAACCTTTCTGTGCTCCCATAACAAGCTCCATTCCTTTTCCCTGGTGGGCTGGAATCCATACATATAAACAGGAGGCAGCTGACAACTACCAAGTCATACTTCTGTCCACAAAAGGTTTTGATAAGAGGGCCCAGGGTTAGAACATAACTCATCCAGTTCCTGGCTTCAGAAATGCTGTATAGAAACATAGCCTGCTAATGCCTCTTTTATCTTGCATTGTTTTGTTAATGACAAAATCATTCTAACACATCTCCCCTCTGTGTGTGTGTGTGTGTGTGTGTGTGTGTGTGTGTGTGGTGCATGACACTGAAGCTGAGTAACTCCTCCAGCCAGACTCTGACATCAAAGTGCCTCTGCTATCATGCCTCTTAAGAGCAAAATTATATTCCACTCTTAGGCACACAGTAATCTTTTCATTTCTGTTACAATGTGTCATTAATTTGCCTACCTTATTGCATTGTAGCTTTGAAGAAACATAGAAGTGGAAAACACTTGAATTCACAGGAACCCCTGGCAGGGAAGATTTGCTTCTCCAAATATTTTATCCATTTCCTCCCTGCTGGCTCCCCATCCTGTCAGGGTCCTGCAAGAAGAGAGGAATCCATGGTCTCACCTTAGGATGCTCATGCATCTTTCAGCTGATAGAGGACTCACCTGATTGTATGCTTTCTTGTTCACCAAAGAGATTCCCAGTGTGAAGAGAAGACTGCATTTTGAGTTGAGGAATCCTAAGGTTTCATAGGGTGCTAAGTCATTTCTCTGTAATGAGGGACTAAAAACATCTCCCATTACCTAATGTCAGTTTTATCTCTCATTTTTCCCTCTTCCCCAACTTAAAAACAAAACATCTAAAAAGCCACTGAACCTGCTAAGCAGTCGCATCCTCTGCATGCAGTGCACATGTATTATATTCAGCAAACGTGTGGGGGAAGCACAGATTGCATGTGCATGTGGGTAAGCACAGGCTTCATGTGCCTGCAGGTAAGCACAGACTGCAGGTGCAAGCGAGTAAGTACAGGACTATGTTTGTTTTCAAACTCTGAAAGGACCTGTGACCTGCAACCCAGCACTGTGATGCTGCAGCCCAGCCCCCTTTGATATGCACTGGAGATTTAAAAAGTTGCCCTCATATTGAACTGACAGCTGCCTAGGTCAAATTTAGAAGGCTTCATCTTGGCCCCAGAGGCTGACCTGTCAGCGGCATCTTTTCTGTAGGATGCTGTCTTCAGAGCTGATTATCTCTATCACTTTATCTCGAGTCTCCTCTGTACAGTCCCTATACATTTTCCTTCCTAGATTCCTCCCATGCTATCCAGGCAGTCTCATGCTGTATACCTGTTAGAGTGATTTTGCCAAAGATGTTTAAATATTATCTTGGCTTGACTTCCCTGAATACAATGCGAGGCTAAGGCTCAATACACATAGTTATTTTGGGAGGTGATGCTGGCAAGCAATACTGAGAAATGGTGAGAAGTCAGAGAAGAAAGTAAAACCCATAAAGCATGTGTTAATGAGCTGATTACTGCTGTGGGCACTGGGGCTCCATTGCTCTGGGGATCCCCTGAGAAATCATGTGGAACATGCTTCAAAACCATCCGTGGGTGTTAGGGATGCTGAGGTAAGCATCCACTCACGGTCATCCTTCAGCTAGAAGTTTGCACGGGGAACTATTAACACTTACCACTTCTTTGGGCTTTCCCATAGAATAAGCATAAACCTCAAAGTAGGACAGAGAGAATCTTTTGAAGGGGGGGCACAAACTTGCTGTAATCTGTTCATCGTGGCATTAGAGCATTCGGGTGAGCATTTGGGTCTGGGGCAGAACACCAGAAAGGACTACTTGCAGGTGTCAAGTTTGTAATAAAAATTAGTTAATCTTGCCATCCAGATAGTAACAGAGGATGCTAATCCCATAGAACTGAAAGGATTAAATCCTACAGAGAAACATCAGAAAAACAACAAAAAAATCAAAGTCATAATTTTGAGGCTATGCTGGCCAATCATAACATTTTGTCTCCCTGTTTGTAACCTTTGCAACTAGGAGCAGCAGGAATGATCTAAGAGAGCCTGTCATTCCTTAACTCCACTCAGTTACTACCATTCCAGAAAAATGGTCAGTGCTGTTGGAGTGTCTAATGCTTTTTTTCTTTTTTGATTCTTTCATACGGAGTTACTCTGTGTAGCCCTAGCTGTCCTGGAACGCTCAGGCTGGCTTCAAACTCAGAACTCGGGAATGTGCAACTGTCCATGTATGCTTTCTCATTAGGTTCTCAAATTCCAGATTTTATAGGAAGTGCCTTGCATTTTATACATTGCATAACCTGAGCATGTTTCTATCAGTAGAGTCCATCTGGGCTGTCCATCTCCCATGCTATTTATAGGTTCTGTTCCCACGAATCAGCAAGATTAACTCCAGCTTTTAAAAATACGCTAAATAGTTTACCTGCACATCTCCAAATAAACTGGTTTCGCTGGTGCAAGCTCATTTCTTAGAGATTGCATTTCTAAAAGAGCTAAAAAAAAAAAAAACAAAAAAATGAATTAAGAACATGGGATGAGAACAAAGGTTGGGGGGGTGGTCCCTGTCACATTTCCTCTGAGAATAACTGTACCTTTGGGGATGCAGTGGATGTGAAATTGCAAAATGGCTTTCCCCCTTGTTAATATAACCCAGGTTAAAGCCAGGCCTGCTTTACATCAAAAAAATTTAAGGTAGAGCTTTGATCTCCTTCCTATTAAAATAAAGTAATGCATTATCCTGACCTCAAAAAAGTAGTCTTAATTAGGGGCCTTGAATAAGATAATTGACCTTGACATTGCCTTCAGCTCAGGGCACGGAGCTGTTATCAAAATGACTTAGCGGGAAGCAAGACATGCTGCCATAAGGACTAGTTATTTAAAAAATTCTACATTTTAGAATTTCAAGAGTCCAGAATCCTCATATAAGGACAAATTCCAGCTCTAGAGTAACAAGGAAAAAATAAACCGCATCACAAGGGGGTGAAATCTATGCAGAGAATATGCTTTGGTGTGAAGTTAAATCTTTCATTAAATGCAAAGTTTTTCATCCAGATTATTTACCTCTTTAAAAAATTACTTGACCATGAAATGCTGCTTCTGTGTGTTGCTCTGGGCCCTGTGCAACTTAAGAATCAAGCGGAAAAACTGGAGACAAGTGCAGAATGGACTCTGGACCAGAAGTCCAGAGATTTTATTCTTGTTTCTCATTACTGTGCTAGCCGGTACGGACTTAGAAAATTATAAGATTGGATCATATCTAAATTCCTGGAAGCTTTATTACCGATAAGTTCAATGTGATAGCACCTTATTTCTTACCTAGAACTTTGTCTCATCTTTTGCCTAAAACCCAAATTAGGATCAATTTTAATTTCCTAGGTAAAGTGTGGATATAACACAAAGATGGTAAATATGTCTTTGTAGTTCTGCTCAATGGCTTCTTTCTCCTCCCAACAGCCTCAGGCCATGTTGTCACCTTAGGAAACTACTGTCTCACCAAAGTGATTTTCCTCCCAAAATGTCCAGTCAACTATTTATCCCAGAGAAAGAAGAATTAAGAGGTGTTATGGCTTGAGTATGAAATGGCTCCCCTTGTGCCCCCATTTAGGACAATGCATTCCCATGCTGACTGGGGAGGCTGGAAACCATCGGAAGGTAGAACTCAGCTGAAGGAGGGAAGTGCCTGGAGGTGTGTCTTTTAAAGGCGTACTGGCATCTTGGTCTGCTCCTGTTTCTCATTTGCTGTGATGTGAGCAGCCCCTCCAAGTCCTCCTACCATGACGGAATGAACTCTCTAAAACCATAAGCCCAAACAAATCTTCTAAAACTTGTTTCCTTAAGAATTTTGGTGACAGTAATGATATAAACAAACACATTCAACCAGTTCCGCCTGCCCCCTCAGTTGCATTCGCACCCACTCGGGGCTATAAAGTTGAGGTATACCACACTCTCCTGGTACGGAATTTCTAGAGACCGCCAAGGCTTAGATGATTTCAAGCGCTAGTCAAGGATGATTTCTCTTCTTTCTCTGTGTAGAACACAGGATATAGGTACACTATGGAAATTCAAGGCTCAGTCTTGGCACAGTCTTTTGAGAGTTCTGTGGAAGAGCCAGGACATCAGCTCAGTCTTCGGCACATGTCACAGACAGATGTGCAGTGTGAATGAGAGGACCCACTAAACAAGGAGCTGGGGTCCAGACAGGAACGTAAAGGCCTTCACCTTTGTGAATCACTGGGCAGGACTGCGGAGACGGTTGAAAGGTTAAGAGCACTTGTTCTTCCAGAGGACTCTGAGCACCCATGTGGAGGCTCGCAAACACCTGTAACTTTAGCTCCAGGGAATCTGATGCCTATGACTTCAGCAGGCACCTGAATTCAAAGGAGTGTGTGTGCATGCACGCACACACACACACACACACACACACACACCTTCTTTTTAAAGAATACATCTTTTGAGTGCAAGAATTCATAGGCAAATTAGAGATGTAGGGAGGCCACATATAATGTTTGTACTGCCAGGCCCAGGTGAGGCCTAGGAAAATGACCTTTGACTCAGCAATGGGCCCCAATCTGCTCTTCAGCTCCTTTCTAGACAACATCTATCAACAGTCATCAAGCTGGAACATACATTATTTCCCAAATCCCTGCCTTCTAATAAATCATTTTTTCCTTTCCACATCTCCGGATCTTCTTGCTGGTGCCAAATCACTACCATGGTTCTTGTCCTGCCTTCCCCAGTATATGTGCCTTATTCCTTAACTCTGCTTTCAAAACCCCAAAGTCAATATCAGATATTCCTTGGGTTCCTTGGACAACTAAAGATATCTCAACTGAATCATCATCCCCGGCTTTTGCTTCTGTGCATTCAACCTGGCACCTCCTGTTCCATAATAGAGATGCCAGGTAAACCTCTGAGAATCAAGAAGAGAAAAGTGCATAGAAACAAAAGAAGGCATGGGTTGCACCTCTATCCAGAAGCAGTTATTTCCTCTGGGCTCCAAGAACAAGAGGGAGTCTAGCAGGAAGAAAAGAAGGAAGCTTAAGGGCAGAGAGATGTGGTGGACTCAGTGAGTATGGGGAGGAGCATGAGATTCCAGGAAGACGTCACATTAGCCGTACCTGGCTATTTTGCTGACGAGCACTGATACCGAATCCAAAATGGTGAATTGAATGATCTCTTTAAGCAGAGTCCTTAACCTCCCATACATGGTACAAGATTGAAAAGCCATTGCCTTGACAAAGAGGAAGTTTGCGAAAGAGCCTTGCTATTGGACTAAATTGATGCTATCTAATTTAATAGCTGTTGTCAGAAATACCTATATGGCTATCTGGACCCCCAACCCTCCTGTTGCTGACACCAAATATAACTCACACAGAGACCCTTCCCAGTATCCCCAACTCTGTCTTCCAAGTCAGCCTCTCTCCTTTGTATTTGCTCAGAGATTTTTCCCTTAATGATAGGTGGGGCCGTCTTTCTGAGTTTACCTTCTCTCCACCAGGAGGGAGAGATTTATCTTGACAAACCATTTGGAATAGCTGGGGGAGTATTAATAGAACGTGACTGTGAGTCCTGCCGCACTGAAGAGAATCCCTGAGAAGCGGGAAAGCTTATGGTGGAGATTAGAGGCGGCTGGGGGAAAATGTGCTTCCTGGTAGCGGGCACCCAGCGCTGCTCTCGCTATCCAGGAATCTCTAATTACTAATACAGTACATGAACAGTATGATATGTCCTTACAATTGCAGATGCCTTTTCAAAGATAATCTTTAATAGTTTATTTGACAACCTGTAAAATTATAGAAAATTATTAGTCTTGGGAATTACAAAAATCCCCGTAGTACAGTCAGACAATAAAATTATAATTACCTGTGGGTAATTGAAATTTAACTGTTTTTTATTGTATATTACACATCAATAGCAACGTAAGTTCAAGGGTTTTTTTTTTTTCTTCTTTCCTTTTTGCTACAGAACCTGAGAAAATGGACAGCATTGTTGGGAGCTTGTGAGTTCCTGTCACAGTGCTGAGCTTGAACAATTTCGATTAAAGCCCCATGTTTGAGACTGTCATTAGACCCGCATTAAATTACATATCTGGAGTGTTAAAACATAAAGAGTACAGTGGCTTTTCCTCAGCTACCTAAGGTAGGTAGTTAAGGCCCTGATTATCTTTAAAGGTCTATTTTTCCCCTCCACTGAAAGTCATTGTTTCTTTCATTAAACATAAAACACATTTAAGAACACTAAACTGTGCCGACAGGAATATTAGGATGGCATATTCCAAAGTCCCTTTGTTCTGCATTCATTGCTCGCAGTCTTTTCTACATTGTCTAATGTGGCTTTATTATTTAGCCTTCACTCAGGTGAACTGAACAGGGTTGGCATTTCTGAGGACTTCTAATTCCCTGGGCTTTGGATAAAGTGGGTACTTACTTTTCTATCAACCACCCCTTCTACCAGCCTCTAAGAAAGATGGAATCTAAAAAAAAATCCCCAGCATGTAAGGCGCTAACACTTTGACTGGACTCCATAACTCTGAATGACAGGGAACCCAAGCAAGATGCTAAGTTGCTTCTCACTAGACCCCATGACTCTAAGTGACTGAGAACTCAAAGCCCCTCCTGTTTTAAAAGAAATGCAGGGTTCCAGGCAGGTGGATCAGCACATGGCTTTAAAAAGGCCAGTAGAGAAAGCACTGTCTTTTTTTTACAGAAATCACTTCCACCTTTGTGGCCCGCTGCCCACTCCCAGAACCCTCTATCCCTGTTATTTCCTGTTTCTCGACATTGCTGCAAGGACGTTGGAGAACCTCGGACCTCAGGACAGCCTTGTGAAGCTGTATCCAGAGGTAACAGCTTCAGGCCAAGTGGTCTGACCTAGTTCCATCTCTGTGGTTTGGAGAGCAATGGGAATTTAAATCTGCTTTTATTTCACCCTGCACTGTCTGATATTCACCTCTTTGTCTGGAAATAAAGAAATAGGGTCAAAGAATGTGGTATGTTCAGAACAGATACAAGAAATTAGCCAGCAGGCTGGTATCAGCCTTTCTTCTGTAAATAGTCTGAGGGTCCATTGTTGGAGGAAGGAGACCTTCATCTTCTGTGACCAACACTGGGAGTTCATGACACTGAAGGCCGAGGGGGATGGGGGCCTTGCTTCTAGGCTTTCCTTAACTAAATTAAGGGAACCAAGAGGAAGAAAATGAAGTTCAAAGCCAGCAGCATTAGCTCATTTCTCCTCATGTTTTTTCATTTAAACATGCAATTTCAAATATTAAATTAATGCACACACACCACACACACCACACACTTGTACACCTACTATACACATACACACCCACTGTACACTTACACACCATACACACCATACACACACCACACACATATACACCCACTACACACTATACACATACACACCATACACACATGCACACACATATATCACACACACATACCACACACACATACACCATGCACACACCACACATACATGCTACACACATAAACCACACACACATGCACCACATACAAACACCACACACATACACACCACACACATAACACACAACATACATACACACTACACTCATATACACCACACACACACACACACACTATTGTTTTTCAAATAAAAATTTCATCTACGTTTCCCATCTGCCTAAGGCTGAATTGTCTTCTTTCCATATCCACATAGTGAAGTCTTAATTTCGACCGCTATAGTATTTAGAAATGGGCCTCTAAGGGTTAATTAGGGTTGCATGCGGTCATAAGGGTTGGGAACTAATCTTCTAACTGTTCCCGTGAGTGGGTATGAAAAAGGCCTGGTGTGAGCACACAGCAAGTGGCCCTCCATTCATAAGCTCGGAGCCTTCCCAGGACTCAGCCTGTGCTGGAACCCTGAACTCAGCTAGCCATGCTCGAGAACTGTGAGAAAACTAGCTGCCGTCCTGTTGCCCACTCCTTGCTACTCTTTGGTTTTGGTTTTCTTGACAAGTCTTCCTGTATATCCCAGGTTTCCTCTTGTTCCTCTTGACTTGACATAAATATTAATAGAGCAGGCATGCGCCACCACAAGAGACTGGCACTATAGCATTTTGTTATGGAAGCAAGAGTTGTACCACCCAACAAGAAAAGTTATAACTCATCAATTTTCAGTACAAATTTTGTAAACGTATCAATCATAGAGGATTTTGGGTGCGTATGCATATGTATGTGTGTGTGTGTGCGCGCACGCACGTGTGCGCGCGCACATGTGTGTGTGTGTGTGATGGCTCACTGTGTGGATGTAGATGGCCTGAAACCCTCTGTGTAGACCAGGCTGCCCTTGAACTCAAATAAATTCCCCGTCTCTGCTTCGTGAAAGCTGGGATTAAAGACTTGTGCCACTATGCTTTGGTAGCATTTCCTTTGAGAAAAGGCAGTCCTCCTGAAATTAGTTCTATACGATTTTAATGAAGTCCTTAAAACACCAAGTATTATCTTATATACAAAGGTACATAGGGAAACATGTAAAAGAATAAAATCATGGTGCAAAGTGATAAAAACTCATATAATTGGCCTTATTTGGTCAGTAGGTCAATATAAATGATACCTGCCTATAGTCCAGGAGAACTTTCTTAGTTCAGAGTTCTCTGAACTAATAATTCTGTAAAATATTTTTATTATCAGATAAAGTTCCTCATTAATCATCCCTTTCTTTACCCATTGCTTTGAGGGGTGTTTTTGTTTGTCTGTTTGGTTTCATTGATTGGGGTTTGATGTTCTGAGACCCAGTCTCAATAGGTAGCCCAGGTGTCTTAGAATTCAAAACCCTCTGCCTCCCAAGTTCTGGGGCTGTAGGTGTGCACACCACATCTGTGCCACCACCTTACACTCTTGCCTCTGTGTCCTGCGGTCCCTGTTGCTCACTATCTTCGTGTCCCTCCTCACATCCCCATTCCCACTTGTTGTTCATGAACGCACTGAGCCTACTTTTGCCTACTCTGCCTTTGTAAAAATTACTGTGTTCTGAGCTGGAGGGTAGCTGTGTACGCCTTTAATCCCGGCACTTGAGAGACAGAAGCAGGTGGGTCTCTGTGAGTTCAAGACCATGCTGGTCTACAGAGTGAGTTTCAGGACAGCCAAGGCTACACAGAGAAATTTTGTATTGAAAAACAAAACAAAACAAAAAAATTACCCTGTTCTCTTCTGCATTCACGGAAAATTCTCACCACAGATACACTAAAGTGTACCTTTCTCAGATGAGGCATGTGGTTTCGCCTTGCCTTTCTTCTCCTCCTAACCCTCTCCCTAACAAAGACTATAGCTTTGTCGAATAGGCAGAATTAAACACAGAACATTCCAGAATGGGAATTGGGCGTGATGACCAAAGGAACCCCCAGTTACTGCAATCTCCAGCGTCATTAGCTGACACTGGGTGTGCAGGAGGTGGCAGGAGAAGGGAAAGTGAATCACTGATGAATTATTTTGATTTTATGTAGACATTTGTCAGTTCTCATTTGTAAAATGAAAAGAGGTGATCTGTGCAACGTTAAATATTCTGCATTGGGTCCAACGGTTCAGCATTGCATTGAAGAGATAAATGTGGAAACTATCAAATCCATAATAAGGCAAAACCTGGTTTCCACCAATTTAATCTCTATTAAAAGCCTCATAAACCACATTTTGGTAAAAGGGACTAATATCTAACTCACAGCTATGCCAGCTTATAACTCAATTGGCATATGTTTCTTCATATTCCTCTTTAAAAAGTCAATGGTTTATGAAATTATCCAAATATCTGAATCCCTCCCTAGCCAGAAAGTTACTGAATGCTAAAGAGTTTAAATTGCATACATTCCCCCAATCTCCTTAGGCTCTCTCCTTCCCCCCATAGCAAGCTTTCGTTTTAAGAAAAGAAATACTTACAAAGCTCTGTGGATTTTGGCTCCATGTCCTGATTTTAATTCAAGCTGTTGAAAGGTAAAGCTTAAAAATAGTCAAATGCTAGTCCCCACGCAGTCTCTGAACCTTCCTCATTGCTCTCTCCTTCAGGAGGTGTGAACATGGAGGCCTTTCCTTCTCAAACAGAGGCCCACTTGTAGGGTCCATGGTAAGAGAGGTACTGAGATTCCAAGATGAAACTTTAGAAGGATGTTCTTTCCTGAAATCTCGTTCCTAACCCATCTTGAGCACAGATGCTGGCCTCAGATACGGGTCTAAGAGTCAAAGGTCCCTCGAGGGCACCCAGGATTTTCAGCATGGACAATGTCAACCCTGCAGTTCAGCTAACAGCTCTTTCACTGATTCTTGTGGAAGGTTTGAAAAGTATTAGACACAAGGCAAGTTTCGACTTTGGCTTTCTAATAGAGTTCCACTGCTCACTGTCAACTTTTAAACAGCCATCAGCTTCCCAAACTGCTCCTATGTCATTTGGGAATCTCTCAGAGGTTTGCACAGAATCACCTTGTTCCCATATTCTGTAGTAAATTCCAAGGGTCAAGGCGATCCTCAGTGTGGATTTTCTCTTGGGTCTGGAGGGGTCCTCACACCATTGTAAGTTTCCTGTGTACTTTTAGACATTCTCAGCTGAAATCAGACATCTGCTTGAAAGAATTTCTCACATCCCTTCCAATGCTCAAAGTCCAGGTTTTAGTGCGGTCCCAAACAATTCTTGTAGTGAAAAAGTGAAACTTCTGTTCTAGCTAATTCAGTCTTTAGCACATTTGCTACTGTGTTTTAGAAGCCAGAGGCGATTTGCAAGAGAACTCGCAAAGCCATTTTGCCTGAACAAATTCTCCATCTGGTGAGTCAGTGCACAGAGCTCACATTTCTTAGAGGAAGAAACCAAATGGTCTTAAAAGGCCATGTGTCTGCACCGACCTGCCACAGCACCTTGCTCCACACTTTGCTGTACTCCCAGTCCAAGACACTGTGAAGTTACACTGAATGCCACCTTGGAGCACTATTCCCCATGGAACTCCACCTTGAAGCACTGTTCCCCGTTCCCCACTGAATTCTACCTTGGAGCACTGTTTCCCTTTGAACAACATCTTGGAGGAGCATTCCCCCTGAAGATCATCTTGGAGGACCATTCCTCATTGAACATCATCTTGGAGGACCATTCCTCACTAAACACCAACTTGGAGCACCATTCCCCAGGAAACACCAACTCAGAATACCATTCCCCACTGCTCATGTGCTTTCTGTGGTCTTAGGTCAGTGGAATTGGGAGTTGGGGAACTAACAGCACATACATGCTTCACTAGCTGTCACTGGGAGGAATTGGAGGACACAAATGCTGATGGAGGTGAGGGCACTTGTCATTCAAGAGAACCACGAAAGAAATAATATTTTTCATTAATTGTCCTGTGATGCCTAAGAACTGTGCTAAAGTGTCTCGTGTGCACAACTTCTTCTGGGACACAGAAGGGTGCATGACAGTCACTGATAGGTCAAGGATTATCAGGTTTTATGATAAGCCACTAAAAGCTACAAAACTTTCTGAATTTCCCACATAGATCCCTAAATCCTTTGCTTTCTCTCCTCCAGTCATGAGGCCAATGCCAGATGTGCCATCCGCTTAGGTCTGCTTTTCTTCACTCATTCTTTGTCTTGTTTCTGCATCTCTCCCCCTTTCTGCCGTGATGCTATCTATCCATCAAGTTTGGTTTGTTTCCTAGGCATCCTGTGCCTAGAAGAAACGGGTGACCTGGCTCCTGCTCCTTCTTAACACTGCTTTTTCAAGGCCACATTCTGCTTCTCACTCAGCTGGTTTCTTTGTGTTTCACTCTTTAATACATAATTTTCTGTTGATGACCTAGGGTGCTATTTGACTTTGGATCTTACCTTCTTTTTTTATCCACCTCCCACACTGTTAACACTGGGAGAGAGTTTCTGTGCCAGACTGGAGTGGAAAGAGCCCGGAAAAGAGACAAGAGAAATCGACTGCATTATGCAAGGGTGTGATTTTGACGGGGCACAGAGAGATGGGAATGAAATGTTGCAGGGAACTTTACTAAAGGAAATAGGTCAAGGCTAAATCGTACTCACTGTGCACCTGTGTATTCGTTTGCTCACAAACACCTATCTGGAATAGAGAACTCTATTTCTCGGTTTTTCTTTTGCAACATTATTCATGGGCAGGGGATCCTAGACTTATTACAGCATCCTCCAGCCCAGATACTAATAGTCCCTTCTCTGAGCAGCAGATAAATGGCTCAATCCCTTGTCTCTTACTCCTTTTATTCCCTCATACAGGGTATTGATCTGAGGGAAAACATGACAGGTTGAGGCTTTCACTTAGGGGATAGTAAAACAGTCATCCATTCATTGATTTACTCACTCACTCACTCACTCACTCACTCAATCAATCAATCAATCAGTCATGTAACTGGTATTTATTGAGCAAGCTCCTGGCACATGGCTGGTCTATTCAGTGCTCAGAAGACAGCAGAGACTACAACACAGCCCTTGGACGCATTCAACTTACTCAGTAGATGAGTGTGTGGAGGGAACGTACCTGTGTTTTCATGGGTTGTTGGTTCCATGAAGACAACTTAAGACATTGAGGAGAGGTTGTGTCTCATTGGTTATAGAGACAGGAAAAGCCTGCATCAATCACTAACACATCCCCGAGGGAGTAAAACATGTGTGGGCCAAGTGGGTCTTTAGAAGAAGACATTTTTAGGCAGAGGCAGCACATCAAAGCCCTTCTTCCAGCAGAGGCAGGCTTCTTAAATTAAGGAACCATGGAGTCAGATCTGTGTCCTATGTGCATCATAGGTCTTGTATTTTACAAAACAAAACAATGCACAACTATATGGCTGTGCACACTACACACACAATTCTTGGTTGTCAGAACCTGTGAATGCCTTCATTTCCCCTCTGTGGGCATTACTTGAAGCAGGGAATATGAGTGCTTTTTCCACCTCTACACGCGAGTACTCTATCAATATTGACTCCCTCAGAAGTATACCATAAATAGTAATCAAATGGGTGAATGGATGTCAAATAAACTGCCCTATAAAATGAGATAATGCACATAAATTTTTTAGTTTCATGTTATACATATACAACGCATCGAATGGATTTCAAGGACAATAGGGTCCTGCTGATACAGGTGATGATGATGACAGAACCCAGGAGAAGGAGCACGTCTTCCTGGAGATGCACAGACTGCTCTTGTCTGGGTGTCAGCATAGTCTGTTCGTCAAGGTCACTTTCATACTTGTGCTCTGTGTGATTATAGTGGCAGCAGCAAATGCACCTGTAAAACCCCTATCCTCTCTTAGTAGGCACCGGGGAGAGCCACAGTGACGCACACAGACAGCCAAATCCATGGATGCCCACACCCAGTGTATGAAATGCTGTGACAGTGGCATATCCACCATTCCACTTTAAATCATGCCTGTGCTACTTAAGACACTCAATGTAATATAAATGTTATATAAATTATTGTTATAATCCTTAGTTGCTTGTTTAAAAACGAGAAGAGAATAAATCCTGTAAATCAGCACAGATGCAACTATTTTTAACATTGAAAAAGTTATTATCATTATTGTGTGAAAATGTGTGCAAATCCCACCATTTCGCAGCAAGTGTGTGGCAATCAGCAGACAGCTTCAGAAGTCACTTCCCCCACCCCCATCCTGGTCTTCATGGGTTCTGGGGACTGAGTCCAGGTCCTCAGGTGCCATTTTATCTGGCCTTTAAAATATTTTCAACTCAAGCTTGATTCAGTCCATCAAGGTAGAAAACAAGAGCATCAAAGAAGAATGTCTTAAGACAGAACCATTGATTGCCATTTGACTTGTAATTTTTGCTTCTAAACAAGGAGCAGCATTTCAAGAGAGACAAGGAGTGATGTAAAATCCAGGTGACTGGGTGACGTGTTGGCAAAGGAGAAATTAGACGCCTAATGCAGCTCCACCCTTGGCCTAGGTTGAGAATTATCAGGTGCTATGTAAAAGGTCTAACCCCCAGAACTTGAGAAGTATCACATCAGAGAAGTCTCAGTTATGGTAGGAGGAAGATACATTTCAAGACTAAAAGAAAGGTCATGAACTCTTCTTTCTGGATTTGACCACAAACAAGCCAACTGCTTCTCAGATGGCAGCGCATGGAGTGCGCATGCACAGCTGCCTCACAAAGCTCATTCATTCCTTCATCTCACTGAAGTATATGTCCCAGACTCCTGCCAGCCATGACAAAGTAGAGGACAGAACATCCATCTTTTGGGGGTCAGTGTATCTTCAAACTGCCTTCACGCTCTCTTAACTAGTCTCTGTGTTTACGTTCTTGCCATGTTTTTAATACTTGCTGTATCCAAGCTGCTTAGATTGGTCTAGACTCTAGACTCTAGAACATAAGTCAGTACTAAAAGACACCAACACAGTGGCATTAATTAAATATTTACTGAATGATAAATATATAATCAATAAAATGAAAAATACAAGCTCAACATATGATCTTTTTTCTAATAAGTATAAAATTGTTCAATCATGATAAATCTTCAGAAAATTCTTGTTTAAGGTAAAATATTCAATAACATTTCCTCTAGCAGAAAGACACATAAAAATATACAAGCAGAATGAAAGGAGAGCAACTGAATTAAACAATCAAATGAAAAGAACTTATTTTAACCCCATTGTCTGGTGGAGGACCACTAGATCCTCCGCTGGGTCAATCTAATTAAGTCTATCAGCGAAGGATTTTGATTACAGCGTGGCAAGGAAGGCTGTGACATCTGAAAGGCCCAGAACTGAAGAGCATAGCAAATACAATAATCAACATTCAAAACTGTTCTGACAAGATGGAATTCTGAACAAATGCCAATAAGATGAAATTTAATAGTGGTAAATACAATGTCCTGCATAGAAGTTCAAGTAATTAATTGTACAAGCACAGGAAGGAGGCACTTGGCTTGGCAAAAATCCACATGCAAAAGATCTGGAGGATTTAGCTGACCACAACTTTAATAAGACCCACCAGTACAAGGCAGCTGCTTTAAGAAATCACATGCATAGCTGGCATTAGCATAAGCCCTTTTGTATTACAGCCTGTAAGAGTCTCTCTAAACTCTAGATGAGACCACATCTGAAATATTTTGTTCAGTCCTAGGTGCCGTATTTTAAGGGGACACTTAATCCAGAGGAAGAAAACCAAGAAAGGCAAAGAATACAAAACAAGTCATGGTTGAAAGACTCAAAATCCCCTGTACTAGCATTTTAAATTCTGCAAGATATCAAGAGAGCTACATATTTTTTATGATCCTGGAACTCAGTCAAACCAGGAACAAGGCTGTAAGCAGGTAGTAAATACACCCTGGCAACAAATGCTTGAATCCATGAAAAACTGACATAAGAGAGGAAGGAAAGTGTTATTGTACATGGGGGCGGGTATGTGTGAGTGGAGGAACTTGACAATAGCATTAGTCAAGCGAAGGAAGAAATACGGGGACCACTTTCCAGCGAAGGTTACAGAAGGAACATTAGAACCACAAAAGTAGGAAAAGCTAGAGAAACGTAGCAATGCAATGAGCTCTGCTTCTTCCTTTGGTCCACTAAGCACCATGCTTCTCCTCCCCCTCCCCACTAACTGTCCACAGTGATCAACTCAAAGATTCAAAGCAATTCTACAGTCGGGGGTCCTCTGCATGTGCAACCAGGGGCCTTAACAGTAACTCATTTTCTACAGAACTTGACTGACTGTTTCCAAGTACAGTGGGCGCTTAGTCAGGAGACGAACAAAAGGAAGAAAAAAACTGGTCTCCTTTGGTGCTAGTATATAAATAATTAAAATATTTTTAATTATTTATATAAATAAATAATTTATATAAATAAATAAGTAATAAATAATTAAAGTATTAGTTAATTGATGTATTGGTATATTGTGAAGGGGTGGGTGCCTGTGTCATGGATGCCCACCCGGATGTTGGAGAACAACTCTCAGTTCTCTTCTTTTTCTGTAGGCTCAGAAATTGGGCTCAAGTTGGCAAGCTTGTATGGTAAGCACATTTGCCTGCTGAGACAGTGCCTCTCTGCCCCACTAATACAAAAATCTTAGCAACCCATGATAGGAAAAATTGAAGATGTTAAGGTTTCTCTACAGCCTCAAATGTCCTTGGGACTCAAGGCTACAATCTTTCTAGAGGATGGCAGGAATCAAGACCTAACTGGTGAGGGTGAGAAAGTCTATCCTGCTGTCGGCAAGTCTTTACATAGGAGGGAGGAAGGGAGGAGAAGTGATGTAGGAGGGTCTTCTATCTATCTGTTACTTTCATTGGTTAATAAAG
>LOJH01015826.1:0-23207 GCA_001685095.1 Ellobius talpinus | reverse complement strand
TTTGTCATAGCCAGAACCTGGAAACAACCTAAATGCCCCCCGACTGAAGAATGGATAAGGAAAATGTGGTACATTTATGCAATGGACTACTACACAGCAGAACAAATAATGATATCTTTAAATTTGCAGGCAAATGGATGGATCTAGAAAACATCATACTGAGTGAGGTAACCCAGACCCAGAAAGACAATTATCCCAGCACTCATGAGGCAGAGGCAGGTGGATCTCTGTGAGTTCGAGGCTAGTCTGATCTACAAGAGATAGTTCCAGGACATGCTCTAAAACTACAGCAAAACCCTGTCTCAAAAAAACAAAAAAGGGACAGTTATCATATGTACTCACTCATAAGTGGTTTTAGATATAAAACAAAGAAAACCAGTCTACAAATCACAATCCCAGAAATCCCAGACAACAATGAGGACCCTAAGAGAGACATATGTGAATCTAAAACACTTTGGAAGTAGAAAAAGACAAGGTCTCCTGAGTAAATTGGGAGCATTGGGACCATGGGAGAGGGTTGAAGGGGAGAGAAGAGGAAGGGAGCAGAGCTGAGAAAAATGTGTAGGTCAATAAAAACAATAAAAAAGAAGTCTGTTGTTTTTTGCTAATGAGAGATGAAAGGGAGTGGATCCAGATTGGGTGGGAGGGAGGTGAGAAGGAACTGGGAGAACTGGATATATTATGTAAAAAAGAATATATTTTCAATAAAGGTGGAAAATTCACTTAAAAATAATCCTATACATGAAACAGTGATTTGTCGTTAGGAATGTTTGCAGATAGTTACCAAAACTTATCTGCATTTCTGTCTGAGATTTCAACTTTCTATTACCTGGCTACCTGATGAAGGACTATGCTGATTATGTTTACAACAAGTCAACCTGACTTACAGCAAAACTGACTTTGGGTTGGTAAATGGTACCTAAACTAGAAGAATTAAAAAATAATTAACAAAAACTTTGGCTTTGAGCTTCCTTGAGCATGATATTCTCATAACTAGATATAACCATGGCAGGGACCTTGAAGTTACCCATACAGAACTGATGGAAGCACCACTGGCTTATTTAGTGAAGAAGTCTTCTAACCCAAAGTAACCAGAACATATGTGATGAATATATATGATGTGTGTTTCATATAGAAACTGTACATGAGTTTCTATAGACAATGCCAGGGCCTTCAAAGTCTACAGAAACAAAAGAGATGCTCACAACAAAGGCATGAGCATTTCTATCTTCTTTAAGGCATGTTTGCTTGTATCCTCCATAATGGAATAACACAGAATAGTCCTGTATATATGAAAAGTTGCTTTCATTGGTCTCAATGGGAGGAAGCAATATCCTTGTGAGCTGCTCAGGGATAAGCAGTTAGGGGTCAAAGTTTATACAGTTAACTATGTAGTTAAACAGCTTAAATGTTGAATGAGAGAAAAGTGTTTTATTAGAAGGTTTCTTTACATCTCTACACTACAACAAGTGGAAGATGGGGAACTCAGTGTTAGTCAAATTGATTTAAATACTAAACTCTCGGCTTTCTTACCCACTCTTTTCTTTCTTTGAGAAAACTTATTGGCATATCTGCTCATAGAATTGTTCTTGGAATACAGCAAGGAAATGCTGCTCTTAGGAACAATTGGTCATTGTTTTCCTCTGTGCTTTTTTCCATTTTCCAATTTTTCTGCAAGTGAGATTATATACAATACATACAGAACTAGATCCATGAATATAGTCTTACATATATTTAAAGCAGTGTTTTTGTGAAATAGATACGTAACAAACCCCAACAACTCTTTCCTTTCACAAATGCAGAACTTATAGTATATATAAATACATTCTTAGTGCCTTAAATTTAGGTTGAAACTCTCCTCATTTACCTATGGATACATACAATATTTATTTTTAATTTCAGATCTAGTTTTTTCTGTCTCATATTTATTTCATGAGGATAGACAAATTCATTATCTCATCATTAGTCAATGTACTAGGATGAAAAAAGTTACTTCTTGCTAGCTCTACAAATGAATGAATATCACTGCAGTGTATTTCCTGTGTGTACACATGTGTACCACAAAATTGTAGCATATTATAAAATGGTTTTAGGACTTAATTTCCATCTTAATAGGTGATGGGAACCTTTCCATGACAGCATATATATTTCTACCATTCATTGTTCATGATTGTTTGGTGCTAATTATATGGATGGTTTCACATGAATTTTAACCACGTGTCTTAGTGTTTGTCTAAGTGAATGTAACCCTACCTCTACAGAAAATCTGCTGTACACTTACGTATAATATGTAAACAAAGCAATTAGTACAGAGCTAAACAGACAGTATTGATAATGGTAACTTTATTATTGTTAAGGAATCATTGTATTAATACTGTCATTTGTGGATAATTAGATTATTTTCAGTAAGACAGATATACACTCATTACACCCTTCTATAAAATATTATAGGATAAATTAAAAAATCAGGACTGATAGGTATGGTCATATTAAGTTTTACTAATACGGACAAGCTCCTTTTTCTGAAAACCTTTCCAGTAGGCACTCTTACCAGAAGAGGGCTCTGCTTGCTGTCTCCCTTCTGAGAAAGATAGGTAGAAGGGAAGGATTATAGCGGCCTCTTGAGGAATGGACATCAGGCTCCTTTTTATGTGCTGGATGCCTGAAACCACAGACAGGCCCTAGTACACAGTTTTGATTCCTATAAACTCATCTATAATAAAGTTTAATTTAAAAATTAAGCACAAGAAATTGATAACTTTGAATAAAATAGAACAACTATAATGGAGCACTGTAATAAAAGTTATATGAATGTTGTTTTTTAATCAGGAACCCTATGTCTCCATCATGTATACTCTTCTTGTGATGGTATAAGAGTATAGAACACCTACATAATAAGATACAACAGGCAAATAACATAGTCATTATGACATATTGTCAGGCTATTATTGACCTTCTGATATTATTTATGTTAGAATAAGGAACTTCAGTCTGTGATGATGTCATTTCATCCTGGTTAATTGAAACCACGGTAAGGGATGGGCACTGCATTGTGTATTGTGACTAAGAAAAGAGAGGTTAGTCCTATAGGTTCACATGAGAAAGTCCTAAGCCATTTGTAAGGCTTGATGATTTGTGGGAAGGCATCACAGATCTTAGGAAAGATGTTATATACATAGCTTTTGGTTTATTATAATACATTACAGTCAGCAAAGGGAAAGGGCACATAAGTAAAAGCCCAGAAAAAATAGGGCACAATTTCTATGTACTTCCTGCCCACAGATTAATGTGATTATTGATGTCAATATATGCATAATATTGCCAGCCAAGGAACCTTACCTGAGCCTCAGTGCCCAGCGTTGCTTTAGGGAGCCAGTTATATAGACATGCGGAGCTTCCATGACTGATCTTGTCTACTCAGATTCTGGCCCTTTCTTTATGGGCTATGCCTCAAAGCCACCCTTCCCAAATTTCTCTCTCTCTCTCTCTCTCTCTCTCTCCTCTCTCTCTCTCTCTGTGTATGTGTATGTGTGTGTGTGCGCGCGCGAGATCAAAGGAGACTTTTGGGGAGTTAGTGATTTCTTCCCACCATGTGAGTCCCAGGGATCAGACTCAGGTCATCTCACTGGCCCTAAACTGGCTTTTACCATAAATCATATTGTCAGGATTTTCTTCTACTTGGATGGCATGGCCTAAGGCTACAGGCATATCAAAATACTAATCAGGAAGATTATTTCAAGAGTTCAGAGGTTATCTCTCAGGAGCTGACCCAAGGCTAGTCTTGAAGACAGACTTTTTCTGAACTTTACAAGCTTTGTAATGACTCCAGCCTGCTGAGTTAACCCTTAGTTGTCCATAGGAGAGGGAAATTGCAGAGGTAAATACAAGGTGTATGAATGCATGAAGCATAATTAGGAACAAAAGTGAGAATTAGTACATCTGCAGAGAAGGTAAGAGAGGGAGAATAGGTAGACAAGTGAACAGAGCCATCAGAAAGGTATTGAATGAATAGAAGCATAGGTTTGGGGAAGATGGCTCTGGCAGCTGTTTTAAAGATGAACTAAAGAGGCATCTGGGTCAGAGGGACAATGATAACAGGCCAGGAGACGGGATTTCTTGAAACAGTATGACGACCATGAAAATGGAAGACCTATCCACAGTAAGACTCCAAAAGTTGCTGAAAATAGGTAATGGGAAGAAAAAGGTGCAAAGATCTTTCAGACTGTAGACCTGTGTGTTATATGCTAAAGCTTTTGTGGATGGAAATAGACAGGCCAGAGCACGCTCCAGGTACATCTATATATTCAATAACTAATTAAGCAGATTGAGTACCAAACATTGAGGGAGTGTGACCCATGAGCCCCATGCTGTCCATAACTTGAAAGGAATTGCTGACAAAGCTTCCCCCATCACAAAGAGCGGTAAAGTCTAACAGAGGGTTTTAAAAATCTTCATTGTAAATATGACCCCAGGATGATATATATGCTCAAGGCTGTGATTTCTGGTCTCTCTGGCTCCCAGAAAATCATCTACACTGGGGATTTTAAATATGTCTCAAGTTATAAAAATAGGAAGGAAAATTTGGCATAAAGAAACACCTTTGCTCCTATAGGAAATCCTAGGTGGCAGCTTTTCCTACAAGTGTGTTCCATGTGCTCCAGGCTGCAGCTACACCACATTTTCCTAGGGTACAAAATGATGGTTCTAGGCCTCAATGGGAAGGATGAAAACATTATTCAGATCCAAGTAGTATGCTACCTATGATTATGGAAATCATAATCCCTCCATCAGGAGTAATAATGTCTTTGGCAAATTCAATGGATGCTGCTAAAAATATTGCATCTATTCTGAAAAATGCACATTTTCATATAGGATGTAGATCACCTTGTTTAAATTGGGGTAAACCTTTAGACCATAACATGTTTGTGATTGAATTTTTTAAAGTGAAGTTTCAGAAGAAGCAAATACTGCAATGGACACACAGACTCACCACAGATGTCCATTAAATAAACAGCCAAGTAAAAAGTTCCTCTTTCTCCATCATTGTCTTCACTGAGGTCCTTTCCACCCTTTTTTTCCCTTTCCTAAATGAGTCCACTCCACTCCTGGTTATCAGTGGAGAAGACTGCATGTTCCAGAATATACTGCTTTCTTTATTTAATATAATTTTAATGGTTTCTTTCATTAAGTTTCAGCACTCCTCTGAAAATCTGGCAAATACTCAGATACATACTATCTCTATTAAACATATTAAAAGAACATTCAATCAGGAAATTAGTTAACTGTTCTCTAAATAAATTATGTTTCAGATGCTTCATGTAAAATATGATAATTCTGTGAGCAAATCAAATTATACATAACATTTTAATGATCTGTTAGATGGAGTTGAATCAAATGAAAAAAGCACAAGCTTTACAGTCAGACAGAGCTCAGCTTGATTTATTGCTCCGGATTCAGGGAAGTTATTTAGGCTTTCTGAGTCCATTATCAGATTCTCATCCATTATCATTGTTTCTAAATGGGGCATTATTGGCATGTGAGGCACAGCAATTTTTTGTTGTATGAGGCAGTTCTCAGAACTGCAGGACAGTTTTTACTTCTATATCTCACCTACTTCTCACTACTAAATACTAGAACATTCCCACTTCCAGCATCCCTGCAGCAAAGCGCCCATCTAATTTTAGCTGTCCCAGAGAAGGTGGTGGCACAGTTAGTTGACAGGAGCACTGAATGGACTATAACAATACCTCTTCCAGTAGGGAAGTTCAACTTAGAACATTTTCCTGGCAGTTTTGAGTAAACAAAGAGGCAGTTAAGAGAATATGTTGAGGTCAGGGAGACCTGGGCTCCATCCCAACTCTGTCAATAGTGTCTCTGTGTAGCAAATTGCTCCATCTAATCCTTAGTATCTCATGTATAAAATCTCAATAGGAGTAATATTGGCTCAGAGAATTGCTCTAGGATTCTCTGAAGTTACAAGTGCCAAATGCTAAGAATGAATCCTCAGGCAGAGTCAGCACTCAGTCGAACAAGCACAGTTGCTGCCATCATTATTATCGAAGCCAGATGTCTGGGACTAAGGAAATAAGATGTCCTATTCAACAATTTTGGAAAGATATAAAAACAGGAAAAGCAAAAATAAAATGCAAAGATAGTAGAGTTACCAGTTATTGCTATTCTAAAATAGTGGACTATTATATATGTCCTAAAGGCTGTGGGAGGGTAGACTATGGGAACCTGAGACTTAACGGTTTTAGAATTATTATTATTATCAAGGACATAGAAGGGGAGATCTATAAGATTGATAAGGAAGGCTTGGATATACAGGAGTGGAAAGCTATCGCTGGCTTTCCACTACAGCTTCTGCAAGCATGAAGCTGTGTTTCCCTGTTTGTGCTGTGTGTCCAACTTCACTGGAATTTCCATCTGGTGTACACTGTACACCTCCCTCTGAAACCGTGGCCTATGACCAATGAAGCCGGTTCAGTGTTATCACACTTAAGAGAAAGGCGACTGGAAGCAAGGACACTAGTTAATACAAAGATGATTCTTCTTGGAAATTCAGTAATCATCTTCATAAACCTTATTCCTGGGACTAATTCATCATGGCTGTAGAGGCCTGGCATCTGAGAGCACTTCTAGGACCACTTTTCATTTTACTGAAGAACCTTTTCAGTGAATTTTTTTTTTAAAAAATCAGTTCTTTCTTTTCTTCTACATTCTATGAGGGACACTAAAAATAGCTCATCAATTCAGAGTCACTGTGTTGTCATCTCAGTCACTAATCATACCTCCTCTGTCAAAAACTTCAATACTCTTAGTCTCAGGATATCCCTCATATGAACTTCTGAAATTCCTTTCTTTATGATGATGAAGAAATCACAGAACTAGAACTTCTGGTTCCTAAGGTGGGACCTTTCCTCTTACTATTCACTTACTCAATTGTTTTTGTTATCTCTACATAATTAAAAACTATGAAGTTAAAAAAT
The DNA here is from genome assembly GCA_001685095.1 of Ellobius talpinus. NCBI lineage: Eukaryota > Metazoa > Chordata > Mammalia > Rodentia > Cricetidae > Ellobius > Ellobius talpinus. Next base: position 16,218 of record LOJH01015826.1, on the reverse strand, counting down.
GGTAGCATTGGGAACAGTAATAATATTGTAGATCATGTTTAGTCATTGAAAATGAAAGGAAAACTAAGTTTAGAAATGACAACATAGCTGGATGTGGAGGTTCATGTTAATAGTCCCAACACAGAGGAGGCTGAGGTGGCAGAATCATACATTTAATATGTGCTTTGGTCTCATTGTGAATTAGGGGCCAGCATGGGGCATATAATGAGAAAATCAGTCAATCAAATAAATCAGCAATCAAATGAATGTTTGGTGTTATACCAAAGCAGCAAGACATGGCACTACTTTTTGTAGATGTATCACAAATTGAGTCTTTTATAATGCTGCCCTCCATTTACCTGTAAATTCACAAGACAGTCCTTGTAGAGTCTTATAGGTAAGAATTTTCTGATTTTTCTAAGGGCAGAGTATGTTTGTTATAAAATACTTACTGATCTCCTGCAGAACTGTTATTCTGTAAATCAATGTAGGAAAGAACTAGAATTAACTTCATTTGCTTTAGCTTTTTTCTAAATTAAAAAAATCTTTAAATTAAATAATGTCTAATTTTTGTTTTTTGTTAAATACAAGAAATGTATATTTATATGTCATGGCAATATCAACTTACCAAAACCTCATTCTCAGGACCTGACTCACAGCATGACAGACTGCTAGCAGATAGGCATGAGGAACAGGTACTGAAGACCAGTCCCCTAATTCCACCTCATGAAGGGAACAATGAAGAACACAAATAAGGCATTTTCTATCCCTAATGTGGGTGCATGACCTACTGGGAAGCAGAATCCCTTTATCTTGAGTAATATTCATCAAAGCTACCTTCTAAATAAACAATCTTAGAATATTTTAAAGTGGAAATAAGCACAAAATATAAATAACCTCATTAAATTGTTTAAAAAAATCTTCAACATATAAATCTCTCCCTACAGATATAAGTATTTAATAATTATGAAGAAGTAGTCAATTCTATCATTTATCTATTACTTAAAAACCTAGATGACTTACTCTGAAACACACAGGCTCCCCACCCCAAGTCTTTATTTCCTCATTATGTCTCCTTCATTTTTCAATCTTATGGATTGCCCATCTCTGTTTACCAAACCAGCAACGCTCTTCTCAGATTATAATTTACATGTTCAAAAGTGTTGAAATCTTGGTCACAATTCCCATGCTCCAAGGAAGAAACCTTATTGGCTCAATTTGATCACTAACACTTATCTTAAGGAGGGGATTCACTATCTTACTTAAAGAAGAATGTCTTCATAGGACCTGGTAACTTTGAGCTCCATATTCACAAAATGACGGACCATGCAGATGTCACAAATGTTAAGCCTGGGCTGAATTCTAGGGACCACTCTGCTGCTTATAAGCAAATGTTAAGAAACCTTATTTAGGACAGGTGATTGCATTTATACCTTTCATGGGTAAAGTTAACTTATTCATTAAAAATGCAGTGTATTCTGCACAGATGGTGTCAGAATTATAAGTGGTACTTATTTGTGCTAATGCCTTTGAGTCATGCTGACAGCCTGCTCAAGTTCATATTTCCATTTCAACTTATTCATCAGAAGAAATTTGCATTTTAATGCATAATTTTGACCTACATGAATGCTCTATTGAAAAAAATTAAAACTGCAGTTTCAGGTCTAAAACCATTAAGAAGAAATGGCTTTCTGTTGTGTTGCTTATGGGAGGAGTCAAAGGAGAAACCAAAGAAGAGACTTTTTTTTAATTTATGAAAGTTTGAGCGTGGATGTTTGAGTTTTATGATAGCAATTAATTTTCTCTCATCAATTTTGTCACAGTAATCTATTTTCTTAATATCAACAATATGCAATACAATCAGAGAACATTAACAAACCCTTGGGGACAGAATTTGAAAGTCCATAGCTTTGCCCCACCTCCAGTTTGCTCAATTAGCTTTTTGTAGCTGACTGAAGATGTGATTTCTGAGCACCTGCTGCGATGCCTTTCCAGCCATTGTTGACATGCCTTCTGGAAGCCTACCAAATTAAGTTGTCATTGGTCATGGTGTTTTATCACAACAGACTAGCAACTAATAGAGAGACACAAAGAAGAGCTTCCTCTGTGACCCTCAACTTATGCTTAGTGTTGCCGGCCTCCCTCCATCTCTCTGTACAGCATTCATCCACCAGCAAAGAAGAGCTTCCTCTGTGACCCTCAACTTACGCTTAGTGTGGCCGGCCTCCCTCCATCTCTCTGTACAGCATTCATCAACCAGCATTGTCATCTGCTTGTCATGCTCTTTCCTGGTTTCTCATATGCTAGCAATTAGTGCCTTGAGTAGCGGACAGGAGGATCTGAATAAATTCCCACTGAATGGGTAAATTAGTGAATAAACTGTTCACACCAAACAAGTCGTGTTCATTCCTATACATTTGTATACATTGCTATACATCTGTCATGAACTCCATTCCACTCTAAGAATACTGGGGTTTCTTGTCCAAACTGGTTCAAATTGAGTTCTTCCCCTTCTGACATCACACAGCCTGAAGTACATTACTTTGTACCATTGCGCTCTCTCTGTGTGTGTGTGTGTGTGTGTGTGTGTGTGTCTACCTACTATTTATTCTTCCTTCTTGTCTATCAAACCACATGAGACACCAAGTGTGAATTCAAGTTAGGTCAGAAACTAGTTTCTACTTCTTTACTCGTAAAATGAAGATGGCAACAGCTATTTCTCAGGCTTGTGAGTTTCAAATGAGCATGTAATAAGTGCTTAAGATATTTTTGTCTACCCTTATTATTTGGATTTTTTGATATATTTGATGCTTTTTTTCTTTCATGCCCTAGCACTGTGTTTAGAACCATGTTAAGAATATATCAGATGTTCAAATTTTTTGTTGGCCTTGATTACACCAGAGAAATAATTCAATGGTCTTGTTTCAAAGAAAATGCCCATTTATTTGTTTTTGTATTCTTATTCTGTGAATAATTCCTATAATTAAAAAAACAAATTAACCATGGCAGCTCAGGTGTTACAGAGCATCTATGTGTTCTGACCTAATGCTCTAAGTATGACATATTCTAACTATCTAGCTCTCACCTGAGGAAAATATCCAGCTTTTCACTCTGAAAAATGGAGTTAATCTGAGCATTTACAGCAAAACATGATCATGAAGGTTAAGCACAATATACCACATAAGCAGCAAGCATCGTCTGAAACATTGCTAGTGATTTTAGAAATATCAGGGTCATCACTGTTACCCCTGTACTTATGTAAACAAGGAACTAGAGCCCAAAGTTACAACTATTAATTAATAGTATAATTTATACTGCCATCACGTGGTCTGTATCATTAAAAATAAGTAACCCAAATTCCTTTTATTTGCCACCATAAAAGACCCATTTTCTATCATCAATTTTTTTTTCGGACCAGTCGCTCTTCTCGGTATATTCTTTTAGTTTCTACATTTTTGAGTAACCAGTAAGAAGAGTGGCTGCAATATATGAATAAAAACTCCTCCTCAGCAGATCATGACAAAAGCCTTCATTCCCAAGATCACATGTGTGACACTTTGTTAATAAATCTTTGCATCACTAGATCCCCACACTCTTACAGATGAGGTCTTCTTGGCTTGAACATAGTCATATCCACTTTCGGCACACTTTTATATTACTGAGTTTATCATTCTGCAGCCTCACCAGAAATTCATCTCACTTTCTGCTTCTTTAGGAGAATAGTGTGGACTTTTCTCAGATCTTCGAGAATATTAGGAACATCACATGGACTGGAGATGTAGATCAGAAGCAGCCAAATATCGGGTGTAATATAAGAGACTCAGGGTGGTTCCAACCCCAGTACCAGGAAGTGACAAAAATGTCAACTTGATGTAGAACTTTTACATCTGTTAAGCATACCCTGAGTTCTTTCTCCTTACTAACCAAATAAGTGTCAATGTTTTTGAAAAATCTTTGGGCTGAGTATGGTAATCACTTCTAGGTTGATGCCTAACTGTGAAAATTATCCTTTAGGGGAAATCTTTAGTCAAATTCATTTTTTTCTGAACTTCTTATGAAATATTATCAATTCTTAATATTCCTCTTACCTCTTAATACCTGCTTCTTCTAGGCAGAGAGGAATCTTTAGGAAAATTTATAAATCAGTGTGTAGTTTATTGAAGTAAGTACTGCTCACACCTGTGTTTTTTACATGTTCACATGTATGTATATGAGTTTATGGCATATATAGAAATGGAGCTTATGTTGGTAAAATAAGATATTAATTTGACTGACATAAGAATGAAATTACATTTTTTTCCAATTGTTCAAAATTAATTGATTTAGTTCTATATTTAATTTTCCCCTTTAAATATGTCAGTTTTATTTCATGTATTTTTTTCTTTGTTTTTATGAGCATATGTCCTTATAGTTCATATATATTCCTGGGCTAGTGAGTCTTTAGTATGAAACATTTACCTTTTTGCTTCTAATATTTTTCTTGTCTTAAATTTGTCTTCTGGGTGATGATATTGCCCTTACAGCTTTCTGTAGATAGTCTTACATAAGATACTTTTCCTCTCATTAGCTCACTTTAAACTGATTCATCTCATAGGCAGCATGTTCAATCTACTGTGGCAGACTCTGTCTTTGGATGGAGACTGGCTGACCATTCACATCAAGTTAACACAGTATGGTGTGCATTCCCCCCCTCTGTATATTTGCTGCTTTTTCTGTTTTTCTCTTACACTTTCTTTTGACTATTTTTTGTTGTTATTACTTATACTGTTATATGATACTTAAATTTCTATATTAAATTTAAAAAATCTTATTTGGAATCTATTTTCATAGATGGTGGCTTAATTATAAGATGCATCTTGATTCACCACAATCAACAGCAGACTAATATTAGTAAGTTGATTGGTGAAAAAAAAAGCCTCTTCAACAAATGGTACCTGGATATCTGCATGTAGAAGGATGCAAATATATGCCATCCTACACAAAACTCAAGTCCAGGTGAATAAACGACCTCAACATAAACCCAGAGAAACGGAATGTGATAGGAAAAAAAAGTGGGAAATAGCCTTGAACATTTTGGCACAAGAGACAACTTCATGAACAGGACACCAATAGAACTAGCACTGAGATCAAGGATTAACACATAGGACCCCATGAAACTGAAAAGCTTCTGTAAAGCAAAGGATATGATCAAAAGGGGGGAAAACCCAGCAGCCTTCAGAATGGATAAATTTTCTAAGATTATTTGGAATGGATATCTGCCGAGTTTTTGAACTGATGGCTAACAGCATTGACTGATTTCCTAAATATGTGTTGATGCATAGTAATAGCCCTTGCTGCTTGAATACATGTTGTACTTGTTGATATTCTTAATTATTTCTGGTTACTATGGTTGTTTTATTTATTTTTATCAAAGATTAAATACAATTGTTTCTTTTGTTTTGCATTTTTTAAAAAACAGCATACAAAGTAACAGGTTTTCTGATGATACTTTCATAACCGCTTTCTTTTGGCTTATCATCCTCTCTTGTGCCTTTTCCCTACCTGATTGTATACTCCCACACCCAATATTAATATTACACTTTCTACTTTCATCTGTCACTAATTCTATTATATTTTTTCCACTTTTTAAAATCCATTTTCCCTTCTTATAGTACCTTTCCTAGTTTTATGACTTAAACTCACATTTACTGCTACATAAATACACATAGGCTAAACTCAGAAACTAGAATCTGTATATGTGATAGAATATGAAGATTTTGTATTTTTTAGTCTGGGTGATTTCACTTAATGTAACAATGTCCAGATCTGTACATTTCCTGCCAACTGCCTAACTTCATTTTTTAAATGGCTGAATATAATTCTATTATATATATTTACCTAAATGTTAAAAGAAGTTGTATTCATTTTTATTTTATATGTATGAGTGTTGTGTGAACTATGTATGTTCCTGGTGCCTCTGGAGGCCAGAGGGATGTGTCAAATCCCCTGGAAGTGGAGTCACAGATGGTTATAAGCTGCTATGTGGGTGCTGGAAACTGAGCCTGGGTCTTCTACAAGAATGGCAAGTGTTTTTTAATAACTGAGCCATCTCTCTACCCTCTAATTACCACACCTTAATTCTCTCCTCATCTGTTGATGGACATCTAGGATGAGTCTGTTTCCTTTCTGTTGTGAACATAGCAACAATAAACATATGTGCAAATATCTGTGTTGATATACAGGCCATTTAGGTTTATTACCAGGAGTAGGACAGCTGGTTTGCCCTGGTTACCATAGTGACTGTACACATTTCCACCTCCTGTTAGTAAGAGTTTCTGTTTATTTATATCCTTGCTAATATTTGTTGTTATTTATTTTCTTATTTTTAAATTTATTAATATTATTGTATGTTTGTGCACGGTATGTATATAGGTCACACAGATCATGGTATGCATGTGGAGGTTAGAAGACAACTTTATGGAGTCCATTATCTTCTGCTTCATATCATTTGCATTGGTTCAGGGATGAACTCAAATAGCTAGGTTTCCAAAGCAAAAATATTTGACTGGTAAGCCATCAGTCCCTGTCACTTGTTTTCTTAGTGACAACAGCCATTCTCACATGCTTGACTTGAAATCTCAAAGCACTTTTAATTTAGTTCTCTAATGGCTATGGATATTGGACACTTTTTAAAAAATTCATTGACCATTTGTATTTCTTTTGAGAACTGTCAGTTCATTAACCCACTTATTGATTAACAGTTTTGTTTTCTTCTTTTATAATTTTAGTTCTTATGTATTCTAGGTATTAGTTTTCTGAAGTGCAGCTGGCACAGATCTTTTCCCATTCTGCATGTTGTCTGGTCACTTTGCGAACTATATCCTCTGCTGTGCAGGAGCTTTCTAATTTCATGTAATCTCAGTTGTCAATTCTTGGGTTATAGTTTTCCTTGACAATTTGAGTTTCATTATCCTTGACTGTTGCTGATTTTTCATAATACTTCCTTCTAGAAAATCAATAACCTCATATTAAGGGAGAAAAAACTTTTTTTTACTATGCAAGTAATTTTATTCTAAATTAATTTATGTAAAAGTCCTACAAACTGATAACAAAATCAATAAAATCAATCTTGGTCTTTTGCAGATCACAGAAACTTTACATACTGATAGTAAAAACTGGAAATCTTACAAAATACCCAATTTTGAAAAGTAATGATCAAGTAAATGTAATTAGAAAAATTACATTACAATGTATATTTTATTTGATTATTGTGCCCATAGTAACATTTATGTAACTTAGGATGTTGTTTTGAACAATTGCGACATGTCTTTTCATGACATATTTCAGCTATATATCTATGACAAGATAAGCACAATAAACAAACCTTTATAAAAAGTTATAAATTAAGGGTAATGGATGAATAAAAGTTCATGAGTGTTTCAGTAAAAGCTTGTTTGAATCTCAACAGCTTGCAAATCAATTTGATAATGTTGCCAATTTTGGAAGTAAGTCATTATTGTTATGATAAATTCTTCTTGGAAAAGATAGGCTTCTCTCTTGAGAAATGCAGTTCAAATATGTTGAGTGTTCACTGATAAATCACATGAACAGATGGAGAAAGCATCATTTGATATTTATATGTGCATGTTTGTATATTGCAACTATCACCAATCTCATCTGTCTATAATAATGAAGAACATTGGATGGGAACAGGAAAGATAAGTGCAATATCTAAACATGGCACTGAGCTTAGTTTTTTCCAAAAGGCCTTTAATAACAGAGCTAAATAAATTCTAGTTTGGATCAGCTGTCCCCTCCACTTCTGTGAACTGCAGAATATGATCACAGGCAGTGGAAGTGCCACAGGAAGAAAGCTGGGGAGAGAAAGGGCAGACTGCTAGACTGAAACAGAAAGCAGCTAATGAGTCCATCAATAATTTATTTGTAAATGAAACTAAATTTTCTATAAATTGTGCTTTTAATTTGTGATCAAAGTAAGAGACAAACAGAATACCTTTAAGATTATATTTTCTTTTCTTTATTTTTGCTGAGGGTGAACTACTGAACAGAGATGGTTAAAAAAAAGCATGCCAAAATTTAAAAATGGTTATTGGACAGATAAATCTCCATTTGTTAGTTTGTTTGTAATTTTATTGTTTGTATCTCACATATTTTGTATCTCACATATTATTTGTATCTCACAGAAATAGCACTAAATATTTTATATTTCTTGAGACTTGTTTTTGGAACAGATTATTTTTAATTTTTAAGGCTGTTAATTATGTCTAATCAATCTACATGTTATTTTCTAAGGTCACATTTAATCGGGTTATCTTTCCTTGAGGATGACTTGCACAGAAAGCACGGGCATACTATTGAATGAGGTAACCTAGATTCTGAAAGACAAGCTCCACATTCTCTCCTATCTTACTTCCTAGCACTAAATCTGCAGATATAAAAAATATAAGTATTGTTACCACTCCTCATGAAAGAACCTTCTCTTTATAACAAATGAAGACCATCACAGAAAACCACAGCTGTACACAATGCAGAGATCAGCATATCTTGGGGAGTCAAGCTGCAATGGATACATCTACACCACAGTTCCTCCATCTATGCTGCTGGGAACATTGTGGAAGAGGGTGGTGGAAAGACTAGAGTTGGAATGACAGGGCATCTTCTGTGAAGCATTTGCTCCTAGAAATGATTGCATAGAAATGACCAGAATAAAGTCAACATCAATAGACATGCTTACTTTAAAGGAGAAACTTTTCATGTGGTCCCATCCCTAGATAAAAAAAAACTATCACAACTAATGATTTTAGGGAGGGGAAGAATTAGCTTTTGCCAGGGATGAACCCCCTTACTGGCTATTCAATACAAAGTGATCAACACTGAGACTATATATACGAAACAACCTAAAATGGGCTCAGCAGGTTATATTTATATTTTTGTACATAGATATACATATATCTAACACTAATTATCAAAGAAAAAGGCTATCAATTTCAGAATGGGAGGCATTCAATGGATTGAAGGGAGTGTACCTGCAAAGGGTTGGAGGAAGGAAAGGAAGGGGTAAGATGATATAATTCTAAAAGTCCTTCAGCAGTGTAATAAACAAATAAAACAAAATATACACACAGTAATAAAAAAACTGTTAGCACAAATGCTGCAATTAAGATTTTCTAAATATATGCAACTTCTAAAAATACATATTATGGTACTATATGAAATGTGGTTTGAAATAATCTAGCCATCATCAGTAAATAGTAATTGAGAAGAAAATAACAAGTTCATAAATTGAAAATCTGAATAATCAAGAACTTCTAGTGTTCCAAAGATACTTTAGACTGAAGCAAAGTATTTGAAAAGCTCATATATACGGAAGGCATTAGAATCTAAACTACTTCTCTTAAAACTAAGAAACAATTAAAGAAGCACTGGAATGCAAAATTCTCAGAAGATATGAGTAGATATTTTATTCAAGAAAATAGACATAATTAGTCATTAGGGAACATTAAACTGAATTCACAATGAAATACCACTGCATACCTATTAGAATGATTAAAACAGAGGAGACTGTATCATGTGTCACTATTTGTTGGGACATTCAAAGTGGTAACTCCATTTGTAAAACAACTTGGCTTTTCTTTAAATCTGCAAACATCTAGCATATCACTCTTAAGTGTTTACCTGAGAGAAAAGGAAATGTCTGTTCACATGAAGAGTTTCTCACAAATGGTCACAGGACTTTGTTATAATCCCAAACCGAAGACACCTTTTTATGAACAGATGGAGAATAATAGTGTCCTCAATTCCACACAGAGAATAGTAGTGAGAAAAAAGGAGTCTATTTTGATGCATGAAATGCCATGGATAAGACTCAGATTAATTATGATAAGTAAAAAGCAGGACATAAAAGGATGCATGCTATAATTCCATTTACATAAAATTCCAGAAAAGGCAAACTGTCTATAGAGAAAAAAGCAGTGGTTACCAGGTGTTGAAGGTTTTGAAGATGAAAGGAAGTACAGATCACAAAGAATAATCAGGAAGTTTGTATGTGGGAGGGTAACATATGCACTCACTGTCCCAAATGGGCCTATGAACATCTACATATATAACTCATCAAACTATATATGTCAAATGTACTTTAATTAATCTGTCATGAAAAAAATGGAAATGGTTGGATGCTATCTCTAAAATCTTCAGAGAGATGAGTTCAAAGAAAAGATCACTTGATTAAAGAAACAAATAATTATAATATAAAAATGAGGATATATAATAAAATATTAAAAAATGTTGTGTGAGGTTGAAGGCTAGAAAAGTATGAGAAGCCAGATTTCCAATAATTACTGATACAGAGAATATGTTACTTATTAGGTAAAAGCACAAAGCAAAGCATTTAATTTCAAGTAAAATGTTGGAAGAAAGAAGTTGGGTCATAGTTCTGAATGGCAAAGTTGCCAACATTTAAAATTAAACGTACACAATCAAAATCTTAGAGGACTTTAAAAACCACTCTTCACAGTCATTTTAGACAGCATTACATCTCTTAAATGGTCATGGGCTCTTTTAGACATACAAGTGATTAACGTGTGGGTAATTATTTGTAATAATATACACTATGCAGTGATCTTATCTCAAAATTCATGAGTTATAAATGCTGGTCCCAATTTCTTTATGGATCTTAAGTCAGTTCAAAATCAAATTATTTACTTTTTTATGCTTTCAATTTAAACAAAGGAAAGGAAGGCCTATGTTCTACATATGGAAAATTCAATTAGACTTTTCAATAGTTTAGTTTCAGAAACAGTCCTTGCCTAAGAAAAGTGATTAATTAAATGGCATCTTTTCCTTCATCATTGTTGTTCTCATGAAATAAATGGTAAGTGTCCTCTTATCCCCACTGCTTTTGAGAGAACTGCTTTTGTTTGTTCAGAAAAGGAAAGGAAAAAAATCAATTCTCCAGCACACTGGCTGATTACTTACGTATTTCAATGGCACTTTATCACCATGGTACCCAGGTACTCAAATCCTGGCAATGAATTGGGAACATCAAAACCACAGCTCTGTGAAATGAGGCCAGAATGAATACCGGAGCATGAAGTCTTTGATGCTGATCCCTTTGTGTAAACACAGACAAGGCCAAAATGATTGTAGAGTCTGTTTCCTAATGAAACCGTAATAGGATGGACTACATTAGTTTGGATCCACCATTTCATTTTTTTATAGAACAGCTATTTCTTACAGAAAGGGCTATGTGAATACAGAGTCCTGATACAGAGGTGTATATGTTAGCTATTTCTAACAAATAGCCATGCCTGATGCATCTATCCTTGATGCCCAATTCAATGCCTGAGATATAAGAGCTTTCAGCCATTAGTTGGTACACCAGTGATTTTACTGCATCAAAGAAAACATCCTAAGCAATTTTATATGCAGAGGATGGAGATTCTTATATACTTATTAAGGTTCTTTTATTTTAAATTGAAATTATTTAGTAAATATTGCATCACTGTTTGGGAGGGCTTTGAAGGGAAAGTAGTGTTGGTAAATTATAAGTCTGCAGATTCTGCAGATAGCTGTTGTTACTAATAGGATACCTCTATTTGGTTCATGAACTTTATTTTACATTTCTTTTGTTCAAAAATATTTAGGCATGTGGCATTTTCAACCAAAATTTCAGTTATATCCTATGATTTTTATTTGTTACAATAGACAAATTTCATAGGTACATTGGGTTTCAATAGCTAGGATTCCTAAAGTAAGTATGAACATTTCATATAAAACTTAATGGTGAGCAAAGTATTATATACTCACTAGATTTTTTCACATCAGTGCAGTATGTTATATCTTATAGCATTGAGATTATAAAAAGTTTAGTGTCAAACATGCATCTGAGGTGTATTCTTAAATTTATAGCAATTAAAATAAATATTTGAACCAGGCAGTGGTGCACGCTTTTAATCCTAGCACTCAGGAGGCAGAAGCAGGCAGATCTCTGCAAATTAGAGGCCAGCCTGGTCTACAGAGCAAGTTCCAGGACAGGCCCTATAGTTACACAAAAAACCCTGACTCAAAAAGCTAAAAAAATTAAAAATACTTTGAGGTGAATGTATTTCCGTTATATAAATCTTTTTTAAGCCTATGGTGTCATTAATGTTTTGTATAATGCCAAATCATAGCTAAAAACTGTATTTAAAAATATCAAACATATTTCCTGTATAAAAACAGAAATTAAAATTATCACAGAAATCAAACCATATTCAGATCACACTTTTTTTTTAAGGCAAGAAGGATAATTCAGTAGTCTGGTTTTGATTGAACCACTATCTTTTTAAGAGTTACTAGCTTTCTGTGTTGACCAACTAGAGATAAGTAGATGGGATAGCTAGTGGTACTAGTTATACTGGAAGCTTGTCTAGAATTACATAAAAAGAATTTGAAAATAACTTTAAAATTAAAATTTCTCTACATATTTTTATGAAGTTTTATAGAGAAAAAATGTTACAAAATTCTAATTTAAATTTACTTATCTGTTACCTAAATAACATAATTTAAGTTGTTTTCAGAGCAAAATAAAGCAAAATATTTATTCTTTAGAAACTGAATCAATGAAGTTAATTTACTATCTTTTAAGGTTAATTCTCCAATACAAATTTATAGTTTTATAATGCAACAAAATATATTATCAATAGAACACACATAGCATGTTGTTACTCCAGTAGTGGATGAATTTTCAGCTGCAGACACTTCGGCTGTAAGATTCTCTTTATTCTCATCCCTGAACCTTTTAAGCTTATGAGTGGAAGCTCCTAGAATCCAAACACAAAAGGACCGTGCACATGAAAACCAAATGCTAGCAATGCTGCCATACAACACAGAAGAGGGTCAGTGAATATAGAAAGCTGTTTATTTTTCAAAAGAATTCCTGTTTATTGTCAGCCAGTGCAAACCAGTTTTTCAATGGACTGTGCTACAAAACCCAGCTTAAAAGTATAACTTATAGACTTTTCAACATTTGTTCATTCAATCACATTTCAGTGTATTCAGATTCTAGATTTTTGAGATTGAACTACTCAAATATCAGCCTTTCCTTAACTAATATTGCATTTTGAAATAAAATGCATTTCTCTTGTGAACGTCCCTTATGGTGATGACTAAGTAATAGCATACACCACCTAGGTGTTGTACCATATTAAATCCCAAAAGAAGAACATTATGATATGAAAGAAAAGAAAAAAAAACCTTGGGACATTTCAAACCTTATAGACATATTTGTTCTTGATTTTGTACCCCAAATAGAATTAAATGGACTCTAATAGTATATATATAGATAAAACAATGACAAATTACCTAACATTTGTAAGACTGTAACTTCATCCAAAACAATGATACAACTCTATATCCATGCTTATAGCATCCCATGCAGTAAGGCCCACACATGTTAATTTTCTGTACCTCTAGCAAAGGACAAACTGCCACATCCATTGTAGGCATATAAAACTACTTGGTTATGGCGAGCATATAACTGAAGAGTCTCATGACCTACATGTTTTGAGAAAACTGGGCTGCTTCCCTGGCCTGCCAGTGCTAGTGTCTCTATTCAGTAGTCTACTCTACTTGAGGTTTCCTTCTAGGATTTCCAATTCTACCCATTGGCTTGCAAACCATCAGAGAAAAGCAGCACCGGAGATACAATTTCCAGTAAGATACACCAGTTTCAGCATAAGATAGGACTACACACACCTGCTTTTCATTTGACTCTCTTAGGGTAGTAGGCCTGATTCCTGGCTGACAGGGGATAAGATTAGGGTAAGATTCCAGATCGGAGATCTGAAATGCTGACTTTTCAGGAAACTGAAAAACTATAAACACTAGGCCTAAAAATATAGATTGCTAGTGCCAGGGTCATAGTTCTCCTTCAGAATGTAGAACTGAGTTAAAAGTTTCCATCATTGTTTGAATATTTGAGACCAAACGATAAAACAGAAAGTCTATGTAATATTCTGATTTATATTACAAAATGGTATTGAATGTCTGATGAACTTACTACTAACCTACTGCTGTTAATATTTATCATTATAGCATTGTATTAAAAATCTGTTACTGTAATAAATAATGTTAAGGGTACTCTAATATACCCAATTAACATATATGTGAGATATGTAGGGGGCACTGAATTAATGCCTCGTTCTAATTGTGATTGGTATGCACCTGTGGAAGAGGTGGTCATTTTGTAAAGAAGCTGTAAGCAGGACCCAAAGAGTGAAAATTTGAAATGGCTCCAGCCGACTATTTTCCAAAGTAAGGTTATCAGTCAAAGGATATTGGAACAAAAAATATATTTAAAAACATATAAAATAAATTGTACAAAAGTATAAATGGTGAAAGTTGCTTTGAGAAGAGCTGGGGTAAATGACGCTAAATGAGTTGCTATGCAGCACAGCCTTTCATGCAGGATGAGCTATGTACTTCCAAAATACTGAAACTTTTACTGGCACCGTGCCCCCAAGTCACATTGCTCTCTGTTCTACAGAACATCTCCTGGGATACACTCTGGGGAATGATGCTCTGAAATATTCAGGGTTGCAATGTATCCTATGAAGAAACATTAGAATTTGAAAGGCTGTGCTGGGGTAGTTCTGAGACTCAGAATGCAAACTGCTAATGTTTACGGGGGCAAATATAAATGCTGTCAGGCATTTCAATTTCTCATACACTTTCCTTCCCTACTTTTGTGCATTTGGAGTTACTAAATTCACCTTCCTTTTGTATTATCCTCAACTATTTATTAGAAGATTATTTGTAGGTGGATCCTTACAGAGGGAAAATAGAATGATTCAACTTGAAAACACAGGTTTTCTTCTCTCCCACTATTTACAGAAAGCTACTTTATACCTCAGATAAAATTATGAGTATGGACTACTAACTGTTCAAAAGTAAAGAAATGTTTGGAACTACTTGGGTCTATTTTACAAGTAAAAATACTTGTGGACAAGTGTTAACTACATTCATTAACTTTTGGATGACTGGTTGACATACTAGTTAACTTTTCCTTCTCTATGAGCAATTAAATCCATGTGATGGGCTCTTATTTTTATTATCCCAAAAGAATGCATCATCTCAAGATCTGGCATGAGTTTATCTGTAAACAAACTTTAAATGAACCATTATGATAATCTGGTATATAGTTAGTATAGATAATAAATAGATATTTAATAGTAGTTACAAGTACTACAATGTTTCTCCATTAGTGATTGATATTGTGATATACTGGCACAGCATCTAATAAATGTAGCAAATGGATATTTAACAGGGGATTAAGCTAGTTATAATCATGATCCCCATCTCATGTGAAGCATCTTCTGATATTAAGAGGAATTACACATAAGAACAGTGGGCAGCATGTAGGTCCAGCATGAGCTGTTGGTAGATAAAAGTCTACAACATGACATTGGTTACTCTAGGATCATTCTTGAAACAGTAAATTGTCTTCCCAAATTATTTTTTTCTGATTTGGAAGTTTTCTTTTTCCAAATCAGAACATTTTTTTAAATATAAATGAGCTGCCTGGTCCACCATCTTAACCAGCTGAAATCATTCCCTGTCACAATGATATCTGTCTGTGTTGAGACTGTTTATTGTGGGGTAATACCATTCTGCTTTCTTTTCTCTCTGTTCTGGCCCTTCCTTCTTCTGCACTCTCTCTTTCCACCAAAAGGACAGCACCTTAAGATCACAAATATCACAACCATCTTCTTATGTATAATGGTGGATATGAAGCTGCTCAGAGTTGTAGTCATTTTTGCCACTGCTCATGACTAGGTTATAAAAACCCCCAAATGATCCTGAACATTGGGAGATCATTTGTAAGATAGAAAATAATGGAGTATTTAAATGACAATGTTTTGATTTTGACGCTGAAATTAAACTGTTAGCTATAAATAAAATGAATGCCAAGAGCCAGGCATGAGCCACAGAGCAGATACACAGGAAAAGCAGGGTGAGAAAGGGAAGCAGGTGTGTTGGGTAGGACAGGCTTTGAAAGCAATGGGGAAAGTAAGGATCGGGACCCACAGACTTCACAGTGCTGTACTTAACTTCAGAGGCTCCATGTCAAAAACATGAAGACCTCCAGTAAAAAAGGTGAAAATAGAAGGAGTTTAGTGGCATTTGTAATAATCAGACTACAAGAGGACTATAGTGATGGAGGAGGGTCATCTGTCTATGTGTTACTTTCATTGGTTTAAT
>LOJH01015825.1:8019-23484 GCA_001685095.1 Ellobius talpinus | reverse complement strand
TACACAATAAAGTGTCCAGACTGAGAAAATCTTTAAGCAGATATAGTAAAAAAATTGACAATAATAGAGAAAATAATAATAATATAATATGATGATATGATATAATATATAATAATATATAATATATATTATATAATACTAAGATAATATATATAATATAATATAATAATAATAGAGAAAATAGTTTAAAATAATAAGCCTTTAAAGAGAGAGTAAAGGAATAGAAAAAATAATTGGCCACATAAAATTGGGAAATACACAGGACATCTGGATTTTGTATGGTATTTTGTTGACTTTGAATCTTTTTGAATGTTGATGAGCAAATGGCATCTGTTGAGAGAAACTGGATTATACAAGAAATTGCTGAATAAAACCAGCCTATATACTTTAGAGATGTCCTGACATCAGAATGGAAGTCGGGAAATGTGTGCCTTGGTTATGCCTTTGTTTCCACAGGAAACAAAAAGCTATGGATACCTTCAGAGTTAATAGTAATCACATTTGACCAGGGGAGACCTCCTGAGGATCATGGCTACAGACATGAAAGAAGTCAGGAAAGACTACAGGACAAGTGACATATGTGCTGATCCCTCTGCATGGGAACAGCTCTGAGACTGAATGAGACATGATAAATCTTATTGGCTACAGAATCCTCATGACTTATTATTACATGCCATTCTTTCATACTGCATAGAAAGAAGTTGGGTTATACAGCCCAAATGTACTTACAAAGTTGACAGATGCTTTTTACCTGCTCAAACAGAAAACAGAAAATAATCTTTAGCTGATTTGTACATACCACACATTCCATACTTATGTTAATGCAAATATGTTACCTTTAAAAGTTTGTGTGTTTTGAGAACAAAAGGACCAGACACCAACGAAGACAAATATCCCAGCTGATCCAGCCTCTCAGAATGTCTCTGATGCAGCTTCCTCAAAATTCTGCATCTAGAACAACTTCAAAACTGCTAGCTGAGATGGTCCAACTTCAGACTACTCTCACTAGGACTTCAGATAAGTCCTGTACTTTCCCACTACAAAGAGACTTGACAACAAATGATACAGCTATCTCTCCCAGCATTGGATCGTTATCCTAATTTTCTCAGAGTCTCCTAAAGATATAATCACCCCCAGACAAGAGAAAGCAGTCTAGGGAACATAACATCCACATTCCCAATAGGTGGGGTGAGTTTCTGGTTTTTCAGTGGATGTTTGTCATCATTTAGGAGGGGTTACTTGCAAATTGTTACTGGTCATGATCCAAAAAAAAACACTAAGCAAGGGAGATTAGTTTCAAAGAGCTCTTTCTGAAAATGAAAGGGGATAGAGAAATAATTAGATTATTGGATCTGCTTTAAACTAAAAGCAGCTATTAATCACAAATATTTTACATTTGTATGAATTTTTATATATTGATATGACTTTATGGTTATTTTTGTTAGAAAATATATGTTTCTATTCTTGTTTAAGGTATTTTTGTATATTGATACAAATTTAAAGCTATTTGTTACATTATATATATATATGTTTCTATTATTGTATAAAGCTTTGTAGCTATGCAGCTCATTTAAAATATAATGTGTAATTAAGAAATGCAGGTTAGTACTTAATCATTTACAGTAAACAAACTTGTAGTCATGTTAGGAAGGTTTTCAAGGTTAAACAGATTTTTAGGTAGAGAGTCAGTCTTCAAATACTTCAGATACCTACAAAATATGGCATTTAAGATGTTTTAATAACCTAAGGCTTTTCATGACAGTGAGACACGTCTCCTCCTGGCAGCAACAATTTACTTCAGAAAAGATGATAGGCATCAAAGAACCTCCATATGGAGGTTGCTTTCACTGGGGGCAATGTTAGCCATTGAGAAAGAAATTACCTTTGCTTCAACTGCTGACAATATTCTGTCCTAACTGGAAAAGCAGGACACAGAAGAAAGTGACAGCTGAAATTTGCCAAGAAAAGGTAAGACAGTCCTTCAAAACTCATAATTCACAGAAAGGTCTGTCAGTCATTCCAGGAAGGTAGCCTAAAGATGGATGCCCCAACAATGCAGAGCGGCCCTGGGGTGACTAACCAGGCAGCCAGATACCTCTTTCATTCTTTAGTTTTAGAAGTTGCTTACTCTGTACTTACTGATTAATCAAATTCTTTTCATTCTCTCATGGAGTTGAAGTTTGAAGATTAAATAGTTATAGTTACAGTTTTCCACAGTTTCAATAGAAAGTAATCAAGTACAAAACTTTGACCTCACCAAGACAGGACATGTAATGGAGTATTTTTTTAACTTGCCAAATACGAATGAACTAGACATTGTAAATGTAATTCTTATTTGACAGTTGTTATTTTTGTATATAATTCTGCCTTATCAGAGTTAAACCTTTCCTTTTTGTTTGGACAAAAAGGGGAAATGTTGTGGACTATTTATACACTGTGTAAAGATATATTGCTGTGATTGGTGTAATAAAGGTGAATGGCCAATAGTTAGAAAAAGTGGTACAGGTGGGACTTCCAGGCAGAGAGAAAATGCTAGTAAGAAGAAAGGCAGAGTCACCAGAGAGACATGAGAGGGGTCAGAAGCTACAAGATGGAAGAGAGGTAACACCATGTAGCATAATGTTGATTAATATAAATGAGTTAATTTAAGGTATAAGAGCTAGTTGAGACAAGTCTAAGCTCAGGCCAAGCTTTCATAATTAATAAGAAATTTCTATGTCATTATTTGGGAACTGGCTGGTGGGACAGAGACAGGCTTGCTACTACTAATAATAATAATAATAATAATAATAATAATAATAATAATAGCAATTATAATGAGATTCTGAGGCTAAAGACCAACTGGTTAATGATATTAATTATCCAAGAAACTACATGACAGTGGTTCCTTGAGTATTATTTTTGCTTCTTATATACGTTATATACTTTTTTGCTATATATTTATACTTTGGAGCTAAAAACCCATAGAACGAAGGGAACTAGGGGGTTGGCCTCCAGTAAGGTCAGAAGTCCTATCCTCAGGCCGATTGGTTCCACACAAGGGGTTAAGGTGTCTATTTTTATCCAACAATATTGTACCCATCTCCTTCTTTGCTTCTTCCAAGGAAGCTTAAGAAGAAGCCCTACATAGCAAAGTCAGGACATTCTGCATAGTAAGTAAGTGGAAATGAAGTCAGCACACTCTGTGTCAGTAGACTAACTCCTACCTCTCAGAAAGCATGTTATCGGTAGTGTTTTAGAATACGTCCACAGCATCCACTCAGTGAGGAGCCTCTTTTCATCCATTGTAAGTGTTAGTAAAGGCAAATAGGAATCCTGAACTTCTTCATATGATAATATTAGACCACCACTTACAGCATCTCAGGCTCATCAGAGTCTTACAAAAGCCAGAAGCTAAATCTGAAAGAAGTTTACATAAGCAAAAGTTGAGAGATGGGAAGGCAAGATGATCTCTACAAGTTTAAGGTCACCA
The DNA here is from genome assembly GCA_001685095.1 of Ellobius talpinus. Taxonomy (NCBI): domain Eukaryota; kingdom Metazoa; phylum Chordata; class Mammalia; order Rodentia; family Cricetidae; genus Ellobius; species Ellobius talpinus. Next base: position 20,012 of record LOJH01015825.1, on the reverse strand, counting down.
GATATACACAGGAAGTAGTAGGTTAGCCAAGGCTAAAGCAAGACCTTCACACAAACATGCACATACACACACACAGAGAGAAGGAAAGAGAGAGAGAGAGAGAAAGACAGGGAGACAGAGAGAGGAAGAGATTTTTTAATACAAAAAATCACAAAGAATTTCATAACAGACCCTAAAGACAAAAAAAGAACAGGAAATTAAAGAGTTTAATATTATGCATAAATCTGAAATTATAGGTGAAAGTCATTGGTCCCACAAAAGGAGCAAGGCAAAAGGGGCATTTGATATCCCTGTAACTGCTAAGGAAATTAACATTTGAAAGGAGCAGATATAAAAAAATTGAAAATTTTTCAATCAAAAATCTAAATCATATATAGTGATATTTTGTTTGTGTTTTCATAAATAAAGCTTTCTTGAGCTTCTCTGATCTTCAACATTAGCCCCTATATCTGACTCTGGGTTTTTATTATTAATACGATTAGAATTCGAGTTACAAACATAAGATGTTTTCACTTAGTGAATTCTAACACACATACTAAGAAATTCAAATCAATTCTAGAAATTTATTTGAGAGCTGGGTGGTGGACCTTACCCAAAGACAGAAGTATAAAAGATGCAAAAAGGTTCTGTATAAAATATTATTAAAAACAAGCTGGGCAGTGGTGACTGGTGCATACCTTTAATCCCAATGCTCTCAGGAGGCAGAGGTAGGCCAATTTCTGTGAATTCAAGGCCACCATGTTCTATAAAGCAAGTTACAAGACAATCAGGGCTACACAGAGAAACCTTATCTTGAAACAACAAAAAAAGAAAAAAACCTCAGAAATATTTTGTAAAAATTATATATAATTACCAAATAAAATTTTCCCTGGGATGATGTAAGGTTGGTTCAATAATTGAAAATAAGAATATTAATTTTTACTATTTTTTAGATAGGATCTTGCTACATAGCCTTAAGTAACATAATACTAACAACATCAAACTTGAGGCAATCTGCCTCCCTGTCTTGTGTGATGACAATACAGATGTGAACCATTATCCTAGCTACATCTTTCACTACTCTTATTCTAATTAATAAGGACATTCTAACCAGTTTGTCAAGTCGCAAAAGAGAGTTAATGAAAAAGGAATATTTTTTAAAAGACACAGAATTGTCAGTATTTACAGAAGGCACAATTGTCTGCATAGGAAACACTAAATAGTCCAAAAAAATAATTTCAATAAGTAAAAAATAAGGTCAGTAAATTCACAAGGCATAGATAAAATAAAAAAAATTTACTATGCTTCTGTTTATTAGAAACCAACATGGACACTAAAAGTTAAAGTAGAATGTTACCTGAGTAATTCCTTCAAAAGACAAAAGAAATACGTCTGCAAGAGATAAAATAGACATGTACATCTTCTTCCTACTCAAGTTGTAAGAGACTGATGGCAAAATATGTAAAAGATTGCCTTCGTTTGTTCTCTACTGCACTGATAAAAAAGCTGCAACCAAAAACAACCTGAGGGAGAAAACAGGATTATTTCACTCTGCAGTTCACCATTCACCATTAAAAGAAAGCTAAGAAGGAACGTAAGACGAGACCCTAGAGACAGGAACTGAAGTGGAGGCCATGAAGGAGTACTGATTACTTTGATGCTTTCCATGGCTTATTCTGCCTGCTCTCTTATGTCCCCCTGGACCACTTGCTAAGTCCAAACAGTGGGTAGGACCTTCCCACATCAGTCATTAATCAAGAAAATAGCTCCACAGACTTGCCTACAATTCTGACACAGGCATTTTCTCAATTGAACCACCCTCTCCCCCATTCACAATAGACTAAAATGTATGTATAATAACAAGTATGACCTTAACCAAGGAGTTATAAGACCTCAACAATGAAAACTTTAAACACCAAATAAAGAAACTGAAGAATACAATCGAAAACAGAAAATCCTCCCAGGCTCACAGATCAGCAGAATTAGTACTGTGATAATGGCTAATATTGCCAAAACCAATCTACAGATCCAATCAAATCCTCCTCAAAATGCCTATAACCATTTTTACCAAAACAGAAAAAAATCAATCCCAAATTTCATATAGAAACACAAAAGGCTCTGGTCAGTCAAAGTTAAACTGACTTTGTTTAAATAACAAAGTCAGAGGTATCAGAGTTATTGAAGTTATGAGACAGAATCATGAAAATGAAAACAACAATATACTGACACAAAAATGGACATATGAATTGAGCAAAGGACCCAGAAATAAGTCCGTATACAGCCACAGTCACCTGATTTTTAACAAAAAAACCTGCCAAAACCATAGAATGGACAGTACTTTTCAACAAAATGTGCTGGGAAAATTGGGTAACTATGTGCAAAGGAATGAAACTAGACCCTTATCTCTTAGCATGCACAAGTGATGTATTCAAAATGGAGGAAAGAAGACTGCAACTTCAAAATTTCTAGGGGGAAACACTTTAAGGAATAGGTAGGTATAGACATAGGCTTTCTGAAGAAAACTCTAAGAATGGACACATGGGAATGCATAAAATTTAAAACCTTATGCACAGCAGAAGACACAATCAACAGTCAGGAAAGAGCCTGCAGAATGGGAGAAAATCCATGTCAGCTTCACTCCTGGCAGATGATGACTTTCTAAACTATATAATGTACTCAAAAAATATATTCAAAACTCCAAACAACCCAATAAGTGAATCAATAATAAACTAACAAAACAGCTGTTGTTCCCAAAATAGAACAAACTTTAAAACCTGTTCAACCACCCTATTCACCAAGGAAATGCAAACTGAAGCCACATTGAGAATCCATCTTTTCCTGAACACAGTGTCTAACCCTATCAAGATAAGAATTAACAAATGTTGGTAAGGATGAAGAGAAGGGGAACTCTTATATACTGCTAGGAGGAATGCAGTGCTAAAGTCAGAAAACTAAAAGTAGTACTACAGTATGACCCAGCTATGCCACTCCTGGACACATGCTGCAAGTATTCTGGAACAACACAGCACAGTGATATGTGCCCATCCATGGATATTGCAGTATTGCTTTTAAAAACCAAGTTATAGAATCAGCCCAAGTGTCTGTCAACAGACAAGTAGGTAAAGAAAATGTGGTGTATAAACAGAGTGGAGGTGTATATTCTACGTTTTGTTACACTTATTTTCATTTGCACATATGTGGGTGATACAGGCACGCCATGGCATATGAGGAGAAATCAAGGAACAATCTGTGGAGTCAATTCTTTCTATTGACCATGTGGCTTTTAGGGGTGGATCACAGATCATCATTCTTAGGGTCAAGCACCTGCTGAACTATCTCATCAGCCCACTGTAGAGTTTTATTCAGCCATAAGCAAGCATTAACTAGAACCTTTTTTCACCAGAACCATAAAATGTAGTAAAAACCATAATAAATGAGGGTTGATTAAATAAATTACCTATAAAACTAAGTGATATAAAACTAAATGTTCTATAGGACCTTCTTTATTAACAGCAAAATACCCAACATATATGAAAAGTAAGGCATGTTTATATTCATTGGTTCAGCCACTTCTTTTACTGAACTGGATTTTAAGTTCTAATGTGTAGATATACATATGAATGGGGTAAAATGATGCATGAGTGTTAGTGAAGAGTGTGTGTGAGTGCCAGGGCAGCATGAGGACTATACACTCTACTATGATTTTCCAATACATGTACATGTTAAAAGACTGAACAATGATAAATTAATAGTGGGTAACCAAGGTAATGCTAACTGAAGATATGCTTCTTTTTTATTCTTTTTTATTAGTTTATCTTTTTCTTCTGAAAGTTTTAGAAATCACTGTATGAAATCAGTGAATGAAGATTGTCTACTAAAAGTGCCATATTAGATTATGTTATGGGTGTATTCAACTATCTGAGCTACACTTGGTAATTCTCTTATGTTTTAACATGAAACCTTGGAGACCGATCTAATATTTGCTAATGTGGTAGTTTCAAGATGTTTGGTCACATTTTGGCAAGGCATCAAGACCCAGTTGCTTCTATGAAATGCAGATATAACCTGGGGAAAAGTTTTTCCTTATATTGTATCATAACTACCATTGCCAGTAACAAACTTAAACCAGACAGCTACTTTAATTGTGCCTCAAACTCAAAATTCTTGGCTCCTGTTTAAGGAACTCTGAACTTCCCACCAAGCTCAGTCTGAGTTTTGAGCTTATTATCGCCAAAACTTCTAGTTGAAGGAATCAGAGTGGGGTCACATAGCTGTCACACAGTGCACAAACAGAACTTCTGCTTGACCCTGAACCATGCAGTTTCATCTAATGGGCAATAGTATTAAAAGTAAAATAAAAGAGCACATTAAGGCGGATATTGACTAATTTGTGCACTTTTAAGGAACAAGACTACAAAAATAGAATTTCCTCATTTTTTTATCTTGACACAAACCACATTTTTTACCAATCTTTCTGAGGAAGCTACAAAAAGACCCATTACTTAATCTTTACTTCCTAAGCATTCCACACAACTATGCTGCACCTCACTTGAAGATTACATCTGACATCACGTTAAAAAAAAATTCCACATTGCCACCCACTTCAGTGGAGTCAGTATTCTATCAAGGATTTTTGACAAAAGACAAGAATAGTTTCAAAGCATTTCCATAGTATTCTGAATTTGCTTCTCTTTTTAGTTTCCCTTTTCCTGAAACTATAAAGTTTCAGATCTAAAACACTACTAATAAAGTCACTTATGGACAAGAAGCTTTGCTTAAATGACTAAAGAAAATTTTAATTCAACACACACACACAGAGAAAGAGAAAGAGAGAGAGAGAAAGAGAGAGAGAGAGAAAGGGAGAGAGAGAGAGACAGCGACAGAGAAACAAGTTTTGGCAAGTATGATATGAGACTCCGAACATCAGTTTCAACTTATTGATCAAGCGACACCATTTTCATGATTGCCCCTTTTTTGTTGCTTTTCCTTCTTTCTATCTTCTCTTCTGTCATAGATCTAAATGTATATTTATGGCATCAATAGCATGTGATATAGAATATTTGCAGAACAAATGACCACTGAGGTATCAAATACACAGTGAATAGATACTTCCTGTAGATACTTATAAGAACACATGTCTTTCCATGCTGGATAATGACCAGGCAATAATAAAGGAAGCATTAAACAAAAACAATCACCCAGAGTAATTATTACTAGACACCCCAAGTTCTAATTTCATCTGAAGCATTTACTAGCCCTGAAAATTGGTTCTCGTCTTTTACTGTGTGTATTGCATTTAACCTGCAAGCATTTGTTTCATTATATTGCAATGCAGTCTCACCCCTGTGCCTCTTATTTGTTGCTGGACAGTATATTTGAAATATAAAAATCCCAAGAGTGAGTCCCATTTTAAAAAGTATCATCAAAGGAAGAATCCTCATGACCAAACAAAATCATAGCACTTGTAAAGAATTGACAGCTAAAATATCTAAGAGTTCTTTGACACATCTTCTTTAATATACATGAACAAATATTCCAAATTTTAAGTGAGCAAACAAGAAAACTTTGCCAAAGTATAAAACAAAGGGGAAGATAGAAACTAGAAATCAATTCTCATTATACACAATTTTTTGGAGCAATTGTTTCAAGTGAGCTGCTCAGGGCAACCAACCATCTCTAACCTACAGATTCTAAACACTTAGAAACCCATGCTCTGCAAATAAAATTTATTTCTCATAAAAGGTTACCTTCTTTTGGAGTAAGCAGACAGAAAATAGGAATAGGAATGATGATTGTCTTTAATAATTACTTTCATTATTTCATTTAAAGATGACTTCCCACAGTTTCTTGGAGAGATGCAGATGCTACTTTGCTCAGCAACATTAAAATAATACTCATCCCAAAGGAATAGAGATGACTTGAGTAGACCCGAAATGTTATGTGGTACAGATTTGTTACACTTTAAATGGTTTTCTTACTCATTAGCTAAGATGACAGTTTACCTAAAATGCATCAAAAGGCCAGGGCATGGCTCAGCATTGGTGGTGCAAACCTTTAATCCCAGCATCTGGGAGGCAGAGGAAGGCAGGTTCTCTGTCAGTTTGAGGCAAGTCTGGCATACAGGATGAATAAGTTCCAGGGCAGCCAGGGTTACACAGAGAAACCCTGTCTCAAAACAAACAAAACAAAATAAAACGGAAAAAAAGTTCAAGCAAGGTTGTGCACATCTTTAACCCCAGCCCTCGAGGCAGAGGTAGATGGACTTCTTTGAGTCTCGGGCTAGCCTATTCTACCAAATAGTTCTAGGACAGGCAGGGCTACAACAAAAACGAGAGTCTAGCTGTGTGTGGTGGTCCACACCTGTGCTTAGAAAGGTGGAAAGACTAGATTCAAGGTCGTCTTCAGCTGAGTTTAAAGTCAGCCTGGGCTTGATTTTGTTGCAAAATCCAACATAAAATGTGAATGCCAAAACCAGAAGTGCAAAGGTAAGTTTGAAGCCGTGTCATATATTAGTTATTTGGGAATCTTTTATGACACTTTTCCAATTTCAGGTCAATAATTCAAAACTTAACCCCTAGGAGCATTCCTTTCTCTTACTCTTTAAAGTTCTCTCTCTTTTTCTGTATTCAATAGCTTCCCTGCAATATTTTCTATCATCTCCATTCCAAGTTAATCACCTCCAACCTTTCTGTCCCTATAAAATCTCCAGGTGGGAAAAATTATCTTTCTTCTGAATCGACTTAGGAAGCCATGCTGGTCCTGATCGGCCCTTTTCTACCTCTGCTGACTCTCACACTCCTTTTGTGTCGCTCTCACACCTGTAGAATTTACATGCTACTCATATTTCATATTTTGTTTTCATCTGCTCACCTCCTATATCACATTACTTTAATCTCCTCAGAGAGATTAACTCACCCAAAGTTCACAGAACCCCAACTGTTTCCTCAATGTTCATTTCAGTTGAAACTGCAGGGCAGGGGTGATTTCGGTGAATAAAATAAGGTCTCGCGCTCTTCTTGTTATTCTTTATTAAGCTTTTGCTGTTGTATTTGGGAATTTTTGCTTGTTATTTGCTTGTTAAGGCTCGTGCCACCCCCGTCCGTCCAACTACATTAAGGGTTTTTACTATTTACGTTTGTAAAGACACAGGGTCTCATGTATTAGAGGTTGCTCTGTGAATTGCTGTGAGGCCTGAAGATGAACCTGATCCTCTGGCCTCTGCCTCCCAGAGCTCACATCATAGAAGTGTGGCACCATGCCCAGTTTATGCTCATCTGGGAAATGAACTCAGGTGCTAGAGAGCTAGAAAAGCAGTTCCCGCTGTTCCGTGCCAGGTCCCGCCTAAGGTCTTCCTTCCGTCACTTATGAACGCACTGTTTTCAGGCTTCTAACTTTCAACATATTTGCTTTCCTTTTGTCACTTCAAACTCCAGCTTTCTTTTTCTCTATTTCTATGAGTTAGACAAACAATTCAGATTTTTTTCCAGGTTTCCACATCTGTGAAAGTGAATTAACTTCTTTGAACAAAGAGGTTGTGCTTTTTCAAATTTTTTTTCAAAAATTCAAGGATGCTTGGCTCCTTGAATTAAGGAAGAAGGGTTGGAGATACAGCTCAGTTGGTAGAATGCTAGTTAATCATACAGGAGGCCCTTATTCTCCACACCAGAGCACCAAGTGGTAGCATATGCCTGTAACCCTGTGCTTCAAGTGAGAGCAAGCGAATCACAATTTCAAGGTCATCCTTAGCGATGCACAGTCCAAGGCCAGTCTGAGCTACACAACACTCTGCCTTGAAGGAAGAACTTGTTTAATTCAGGAAAAGAATATTTACATCATCCAATATCTAATAAAGTATAAAAATAAACAAAAATCTTTGAAAAACAAACAGATCATTAAGGGCAGGATTAGTTTTAGTAGGTTTTTTTAACCATTAATGAAATCACTATGAAGTAGTATGAAGTGATTGCATCATTGGCAGTAAAATTCTAGACAATAACAGAATGAGTTCAGCATTCATTCTGTGTTCAAGCACATGGCTTCTTTCAGACGTGTAATGCAATTTCACTCCTGTATTCTTGGTTAAGGTAAAATCTTTCTGCAGCCTGTACTGTGCACAAAATTCAAAACAGTAGCTAAGTGCCACTTAAGCATGTTTATATATATTGATAGTGTGAAGAGTAACAAATACAACCCTGTCCCAAAGTCAAAGTGGCACTACCAAAAGTTAGAGTATAGAAGCCTTTCTTGCACATTAAAAATGGCTTGTGCATTTAGGCTAGCATGTTAACGTACATATACTGGACATGGGATATAATAAGTATTTCATCCTGTAGTTAAAAGTTCTTGATTTCTACTCCCAACTCTGTTCTAACTAGTTCTACACATGCTAGGACACAGTCCCAGGTGGTCAAGCCAAATATAAAGGGGTAACCCTGGCTAGCCTCCACTCTGCCTGTTCACCTTTCTGCACATTTTGCCTTGTGGTGACTGTGTTGGCCACAATTGGCCATTCCTGAAACGCTCAAGTATTTCCCTCTAGCCTGAAAACCATCTCTAAGATAGTTCCTTCATTATCCAGCTCTCGTTACTGTAGCCCACTTAAGAAACTTTAAACCTTCAACTGTCTTGTTCACTTGCTAATTATGCATCCTTTCTCAAATAACAAATGAAACAAAATGTGTGATTACTGTTTTTCCAAGTCCTGGAATGATAGACATGTGTCACTAGCCCCGCCTTCTTCACTGTGTTATTCTAGTCCTATGTGTACTTCATCTAAACAATAGTTTACATTATTACTGACATGGCATAGTAACATAAAAGCAAGTAAGCAAGTTACATTTTTCACTTTCAGTGGTCTACTAAGTCTGATCTACTGACATACTGAAAAATATCCACAAGAGGAATAAGAAGCTTACAAAATACACAATAATTACTAGCAGTTTCTGCTCTTGCTTCAGTAATCATCTCAGCTTCAGCCCTTAGCCAATTCTTTCCAGACTCACAAACACATTTATTTGTACATGCTCCCCTTTCAGATATCAAGAGTTCAGATTAGCTGTACTCCAGTGCACCCCAGGAGATACACTGCGAAGGTCACTGAGACAGAGGTCATGGTTTTGTACAACAAGTACTTATGTTTACTTTATAACATCAGAGGCTTGTCAACAAAGTTCCTTTAAGAACAAGAAAGTTAGCTGGGCATTGTGGCACACACTCATGGTGGCCCTCTGGAAGCAGAGTCAGGTGAATCTCTAAGCTTGAGGCCAGCCTGATCTACAAAGCAAGTTCTAGAACATCCATGGATACACAGAGAAACCCTATCTCAATAATAATAATAATAATAATAATAATAATAAATGATAATAAATAATAATAATAATAAACTAACCAACAAATAAATAGGAACAAGAAAATTCTTACAGAAAGAACTAAAGGAAAGTAAGGAAAGAAGTTCAGAGCAGGCAAATAGTCTTCTCCAAGGAATAACATATCATTTGGTTATTCAACACCAAATGGTCTGCTCTGAAAAAAAATGCATACAAGTAACATTATACAGACTGAGACAGTTTCATTAGGAATGTGTGTGTCTCTGTGTGTGTGTATTCATATACATACATGTATGTAACAATTAATGAAACAGAGACTTTGAATTTAGAAGAGAGTCAGAAGGGTATATGGGAGGTTTTGGATGGAAGAAACGAAGGGAGAAATGCTGTAATTCTATTATACTTATATTGATATTATATAATTCTACTATAAAGATTTATATACACCTATGTACATACATATATATATATATGTATGTATGTAAAACCTAACCCCCCCAAAAAAAACAAGAAATGTGGCTGCAGCTGGTTAACTGCAGCAGTAAAAGCCCAAACACTGCAAACACAAATATATTTATTCTAAAACAGAATCAGGAGTCTGTGTTCTTCTGAGGCACATTAGCTTGAATGTTCTCTGCTGTTTAGCTTTCAAGGTGTAACAGCACAGCCTAGGCTGCAATGTGTGCCTTGTTTCTAAAACTGCCCCCAGTGAAATTATGCAGTCGGCCTTTTGCAATGTTGCCCAATGTCAGATAATAGATTGGAATCCACAGTAAGAACTCACATTGACAGTATCTTCTCCTATTGTGTTTATTTTAAATTGTTCATATATTAAGCATCTTCATCCAGATGCTTGCATTTCTCATTTTTATGTCTAAATGAAGTATTCTTTTATAACAAATATGCTCCTCAAACCAAGTGCATAATACAAAACTTTTTATTGAGAATGCCATCTTATCTTTCTTATCTTGCAATTGGGAAATCAGTCGGGAAATAGTAACATTTCAATATTTTAAAGATGTTTGTTTTTAATTATATATCATATATATTTATGATATATAATAAAAATAAATATATGAGGCTAGAAGTGGTCAATAAATCTACTAAAATTGGTGTTACAGATGGTTATCAGATTCCATGTGGATGCTAGGAACCAAACCCAGGTCCTCTGCAAGAGAAGTAAACGTTCTTAAACACTGAGGCACCTTTCCGGCCTGCTTTAATATTATTTTAATTTTAACACAAAAATACTAACTTTAAAAAAAGAAAATCTAGGGACTAGAGAGATGGCTCAGTAGTTAAGAGCAATGACTATTCTTCCTAAGGACCCAAATTCACTTCTCAGCACCAACATGGCAGCTCACAACTATTTATAACTCTAGTTCCAGGGAGACCCAACAGATACCCAGGCAGGCAAAACACCAATGTACATAAAATAAAAACAAATAGCTTTTCAAACTTTAAAACAAAAAAGGAATGCCTAGCTAACCAACAACATCTCGATTTCTTTTTCTTTCTCCAGCCCTTTTTCACACTTACCTAATCCCTAACAATTTCTCAGTATTTGTTATTGCCAGTCCCAGAAAGAACGTAAAACTGTAAAGGTGAACACCCCATAACTCTCAAGCACATTCCTCTGGCTCTAGTGTAATTGTTTTACCATTGAAAATGATGGGGGGAAGGGTTACATAAATTTCCTTCCAAGCCTTTGAATAATGGATTTGTTTACTCAGGGTAACATGGTCTGCAGGTCACTCCGTAGCTGTATAATCAAACTAGAGCCAAAGGAAAACCTAGGCTTCAGTTCCGAGAAAATGTCCTGCTGGGCTGATTCACCTGTCCTGTCTTAAACCAGGAATGTGCACGTCCAGCACACAGAGCTGCCATCCCCACAAGTCACAAAGGTAAGAAAGAAAGTAGGCAAGCTTCAGAATCCCTGGAGCTCAGCACCTGCAAGAGTTTTTTTCTACTGGCAAGGGACTGTGCATGATTTGGGGAGTGAGACTCAGAGACTCACAAGCCTGGAGAGCCATGGAAGGGACAAACAACAGTCTATCTCTGCACTCTCCTATGCTGTGCAATTCACCCAAAGCCGCGGAGGAGACTTTAGACCTCACTTTACTGTTCACGTGTCAACGAACCCGTTTCCATGTAACTGTGTGGATCCATGCGAACAAAAACACAACGGACACTTACCTTCAAAAACGGATCCCAATTCATATTTTCCACTGAAAAAATGTGGCAGGGAAAATACCAGTGCTCCCAGTCCTATCATAAAGGAAGCAAACGCGAGCCAGCGAGGTTTGTGTCCTCTCTCCCCAAAGAAAGATACAAATAAAGACAATACACAAAAGGCGATATCATAGCTGGATGATATCAAGCCAGTCAATGAGCTCTTCATTTCGTAGCGCTTCTCAATGGTGGAGATGCTAATATTTACTAGGCCATTTACTACAATACCTGAAAAGGAACAAATGCATTGTTTTAACTTCATTAAACAAATATACAATCAACAACAGAAAGCACTAGGGTTAGTTCCATTGTTCTTTTGCTATTTTTAAATGAGCCAATTGAAAAAAAAATCTTTCGAGTCTCAAAGTCAGGCAGTCCAAACATGTTATCTCCAAAATCATCTCATTTTTCTTATCATAAAACTTTAAGATCTTTTAGCCAGGGGGTGGTGGAGCA
>LOJH01015824.1:1440-12819 GCA_001685095.1 Ellobius talpinus | reverse complement strand
AGAGAGAGGGAGAGAGAGATGTTGCATATGTGTAGTCATACATGTATATGTACATGCCTATATGTATGCTGACATGTGGAGCCCCAAAGTTGACACAGTTCTCTTCCTCCATTATGTTCCACTGATATAAAGTCCTTTGCTGAACTTAGAGCTCATAGATTCATATACACTAGGTAGGCATGCTGTCCCAGGAATCCCCTGCCTCTGCTTCATAAGTGTCACGTTTACAGGCAGTCACCACACCTTCCTGGATTTTTACATGAGTGCTTGGCATCTGGACTCCTGTCCCAACACTTGTGTAGCATCTCCCCAGGCCAAATTCTTAGAATTTCAGGTCATATTCCTGCCCTGAGGAAGAAGACTTGTGCCACTTTTCTTGTTGAAGAAGAAATATCACAAATTTCATCCTGAATCCAGAAGCTCCATCATTATCAAAGACATGTGGAAATGTACCTGGTGGCCAAAGAGGATACACACAAAAGGGCTGGGACAAGAATACAGGAGAGATGACATGGCTCTGCTCCAGTGTACATCATCAGAGCAGCATATGACCTGCACAAAGGGACACAATACATTCAAATGCAGGGAGGTGCATGCAGCAAGCCAAGCTATTCTCTTTCTGAGAGACCCTAAAGCTTATTATTTAGAAACATATAAAAACTGAAGAATGGGAATCACAAGTTGAAAAGTCAAAGTAGTGGCCAAGAGTCTAGCGACAGCTCACTTGGGTTTCATTCACTCTTCTGTGGTAATTAGATTGCTTTTAGAATTAGGAAAAATGCTTCTGACATTCCAAGATAGATATGCATAAGTGTACTACTGACAGCAGCTTCATGGATGGGGCAGCATGGTGGCTCTGGTTCTGTACATGGTAATGGGAGCTTGAGTGGATGACCTGCTATGTCTGGGTGAATAAGAAACCAAACATTGGGGCAGGAAGCTAATGGGATATGCCCCCTCTGCCCCAAGCCCTACAGTCCTATGTTCAAAAGATTCCATAATTTTCCAAAATAATATCACCAGATGGAGACCAAATATAAAAACCTATGACCCTGTGAGAAACAGTTTGCACCCAGACTATAGTAAGCAATAGAAGTTTAACCATGACAAAGTTAAAGAGAAAAGCATCATTTATTAGAAGCTCTTAGGTAGCTCACATAATCAATGGGATGACTGGAGAAACTAGGCTGTAAGGAGTTCTGGATAACAGGACCACACTAAGATATCTGATGCATAATAAAGAAGCATTAATTTTTTTTTACATTTTCGTAGTATTTCAGGAAAGAGACTAAAGCATTTAAATGTGATCATTTACCTATTCCTTGGACAGAAGAAGGAAGGCTAAGTTTCATATACAGTGTCCAAGGGTCTAACATGGCCATGGAAAAGCCATTGCTCACCACTTAATTAGAATGCTATTACAAAAAGCAAGTCAAAGTTGGGTTTTGGATGCTGAGTTGCTGAACATACAACAAAGGCCCATTTCATAATGTTCTTCTTTGTTATTCTTTCTGCTCATGTGATCTTTGGATATTCATCCAAATTATCTGGAAGTGCAGAGCGACCCTGCCTATAAAGTAATCCACAGCATTCTTGCAACAGGCAAGGACATAAAGAAAGCTGGAGATGTAGTCTTGTTTGTCCTGTTCTTATGGACTATGACTTGGACTAAACCCACTGGGGTTACTTCTCTGCCTGGTTACAAATTCAGTACTTCTCAATTTCAACAAATTCCCCTTATAAGGCTTTTCTACTTCATTTGAGATTCTTTCAGGAAAGGTGAGAGGTCTTCATCCTCAGCTACAGATAGATATCTCCTGCTAGCTGTACCAAAATCTCTCTAGCCAATCTCTTGGAATTCAAGAACACATTTTAACAATGTCTTGAGAATACACAGGAAGAAAAACAGCAGGAAACAGAGTGGTCAATAAACTGTGAATGAGAACATTCACGTATTTTATCCAGTTGGGGAAAAGTGATTTTACCTGCAAAAGATAAAGCAAAAGAATAGTTGTTTTTCTCCTACCATGAGGCCCATATGACTGATTTTTTTAATTGAAATTAGTGAACCATCTAGTGTTCTAATAACCATGCTAAAGATCTGCACTAGAAAATAACAGAAAGATATGGCACTGGGAGAAAATTTGACCATGGATTTATGTCCCTGTTTATCCACTAAGTAAGCATAGCAGTGTAATTTCATAACCTTATCTGATATCTATAAAGTTATCCTATTTTGTCCCATGATATATGAAAGATGGCTTTTGTTAAATGATTGTTTCTTTCCTAGCCTTATTATAATTAAAGATATAATTAATCTCTGTAGCACACATAATAACTTACTTTGGCCAGGCATGGTAACATAGGCCTATCAGCTCGACAGACAGGAGGCTGAAGGCAAGGGACTGCACATTCAAATATAATGAATACATGGAGAAAAGCTGTCTACTCCTGTAGACATTGTCCCTCCTTAAAGGAATATTTATTGTGTGTCTACACTGTACTGTTATAGAAACTGTGCAGGCAGAGTAAACAAGACAAAGTCTTGAAGATTTTACTCTGGGTGACATATAAAGAAACAAATGAAAGTATAACAAAATTAGAGAAAAAGGATGGTGAGTGTGAGGTAAGAGTTGACTATTTACACGAAATGGAGAGCCCTGTTCTGAAGATACAGAGGTAACACTTATTAGTAATACCAGTGACTTGAAAAAGAAATCTGATCCTCCAGTATTGAAAAACCATCTAGGTGGAGGGACAAGAAAGCTAAAGGTTCTGAGTCAGTGGTGATCTTAACACACATGAAAGAAAGAAGGCCGTATGACCAAAGATTAGAGAGATGTAGACTGTTAGGAAAACAGTGATGGTTTTAGCCAAATGATGCTGGATTTTGTAGGTTTGGATATGATGGATTTTATCCTAGAAAACTGGAGGACTATGAAAGAATTTTAAGAAAGTAAGTGATATGATTTGATTTTTAATTTGAAAGAATTAACTCTAACCACTATATAGAGAATAAGTGGGGTTGATGAGATGGCTCAGCAAATGAAACATTGATGGTGATCTGTGTTTGAATCCCAGAACACATGAGTCATTGTTACTGTTATATTGCTGTGAAGAGGCATCATGACCAAGGTAAAACATATAAAAGAAAGACTTAATTGGAGACTTCCTTGCAGTTTTGGAGGACTAATCCATGATCATCATGGTGAGAACCAGATAGGCATGGCTAGATACTAGATACTAGAGCTGTATCTGAAGCTTTACATTCTGATCCACAGACAACAGGCAGAGAGAGAATAGAAAGAAAGAGAGAGAGGGAGAAGGGGAGAGAGAGGGGGGGAGGAGAGGTGAGGGAGGGAGGGAGGAAGAGAGGAAGGGAGAAAAATGCACCTAGCTTAGGCTTTTGAAATCAAAGCCACCCAAGTGACATATTACCTCCAACAAGGCCATACCTACTCCAATAAGGTTAGACCTCCTAATCCTTCTAGTCCTACTGAACATTCAAATATATAAACCTCTAGAACCTTTAATGCATTTGAAATTGCACATGCAATAATTAATTTGGGTATAATGCATTTGAGGTTGTATGTGAGATAGTTATATTGTGTTAGATGTAATTATGACCTGGTTATTATTTTCATTTGGAAATTAAGTATAACACAGAAAGATATGATTGTATGTCAAGTTGACAAAGGATAAATTTGTGATGACTATTCTTAGTTGTCAACTTGACTAAATCTGGAATTGACTAAACCTTTAGCAGCTAGGTACACCTGTGAGGGATTTTTTTTAATATAAATCATTTGAGGTGGGAATACCCACCCTAAATTTGGATCTTTTTAGGTGAGAAGATCCGACTTAAATCTAGGTCACACCCTCTAGTGACAGACTATATAAAGGACAGGGAAGAATGAAGATCTTTGATCTTTGTCTGCTTACCCTCATTACTGCTGACAAGTTCATTCCTTCACTGGTATTAAAGCGTACTTCTTCAGGATTTCAGTGTATATACTGAAGGTTAGCTGGGACATCCAGTCTCATGGACTGAACAGCTTTCCATTGGTAGACAACTAATGTTGGAATAGCTAGGTGACATCCCATAAACCACTGTAATAAAACCTATATATATATGTGTGTGTGTNCCTATTAGCTCAGGCTTATTATTAACTAGCTCTTACAACTTAAATTAACCCATACTTCTTGTCTATGTTACTCACATGACTTGGTACCTTTTATCTCTGATGCATTCCCATTTTGCTTCCTCTGGGAATTTTGCTACATCTGGCTGGTGACTTTAGACTTGGCTTTTCCTCTTCCCAAAATTCTCTTAGTCTGGTTGCCCTGCCTATACTTCCTGCCTGGCTACTGGCCAATCAGCATTTTATTAAACCAATAAGTGACAAATATTGACCATATACAAAAGCATTACCCCACAGCATATATTATGTATATATTTAAAGCTCTAATTTATAATTTGTTCAAAGTAAAAGGTTGATATAATAATATAATTTATACACAAGCACATATACTCTCATTCTATCAGTTCTATTCCTCTAGATAACCCTGCATATACACTAAGTGAAAGTGTAAGGAGATAATCAACTCCATAAATTGTTCTCTGACCTCCACACATGTATCAGGACCTGCAAATACACACACACACACACAAACATTAAATGAAATTTTTTGAAATAATGAATGTTTAATGGCAGTTTTCATCTTCCTTGTTAAGCACATTTCCTTCCTCATAAATTTCTTCAAAGATATAGAACACTAAGTGTTGTCTGTCTAGCCTGTCCCAAGTCCGACAAAACTATGGAGCTTAGTTGTTCCATACCTTGTTACTTCCATCAACAAAATCTAAAGTCATTCACTTAAAAATAATAACTGAAGGAAAGCTGAAATTATAGCATCTAGGTCAGTTCCCATTTATGATCATTTTAAAGGGGAGGAAAATATATTAATCAAATTTTGTTTTTTGATTTATCGATCAGCATGGGAAAGCAACCCCTGAGAGAAGGAATACAAACAAGCCAAGTAAGGAGATCATCAGCTTACTACCAAACTCTTGAGTGAAGGAGCTGAATTTAGATGTCTATAGAGGTCAAGGAAGCAAAAGTTCTCAGAGTAAGTGAGCAGGGAGAAGAGAAGAGTTGCATGGGGAGAGAGCTCTTGAAATTTGTAGAGCTTCCTCTTGAGACTCCTGATAAGAAGTCAGGGATGCCAGCAAGCAGGGAAACTACCCAAGGCCAAGAAGGACTATTTGTGGAGTGGAAAACTGTCTCCAGAGTTCACACTGGGCTCAGGAATAAGTAATATCCCCACCAGAAGCACTGAAGCCCTGCCAATGCATCCAGCACTGGGTAGAATGCCCTAAAGGGTATGTGTTCTCTAGTAGTAAAGTAAGTATTCATAGCCTAAAAGCTGTCTGATTACACCTTAAAGTGTATGATGGTAAGCCCGTAAATAATATTTTTGTATAATTTTATTCTAAAGTAAATGCAAAAAGGAATCAAAGGAAAACCTTATATAGTATTTTGAGATCAATGGAATATAAACAAAACATCGAAACCATTGGGATATCTCTAACACAGCTTTTAGAGATAAATATACAACAGTGATAACTTACAGTGAAGTATAATACAATCTTAATCACCTCAATAGACTTGTAAAAAGAATACAAAGAAAACAGGGTTAGAGGGCTGGAGTGATGGTGTTGGGGTTTATAATACTTGCTGCTCTTGCAGAGAACTAGAGTTTGGTTCATATCCCCCATATTGTGTGGCTCGCAGTCACTTGTAATTCCGCTTCCAAGGGACCCAACACAAACCCCTACATGGACTCACAGATACACACACACACACCACACCACACCACAGAGAGAGATGGAGAGAGTGTGTTAAAAATAAAATAAAAATGATTTAAAATGAGAAACCAAAGTTACCAGAACAAAGACCATAGCAGAAACCAATGGACCAGAAACCATAAGACAGTAGTGATACTGAGTAAAAACCAAGAGTTGGCTCTCTGAGTTCCTGAACAGCAGTGATGAGCATCCCACTGAACCCATGAAAACAAAGATGGAAGATGAAATTGAGAGACACAGCTACATACAGCAAATGCTCTGTAAGGAAAAGATGTGACCTTAATGGCTATAAATTTGATAAATTAGATGTAATAAATAAATTCATGGAAATACACAAATAATAAAAATCACTCACAAATAATTAGGTACTTCAAACAGTGCCCTGTCTATAAAAATATCACATCTGTAGCTCAAGATATATGCACAAAAGAAGATTAAGTTTTATGTGTTCTTACAGGTAAAGTATATGAAACATTTAAAAGGAAAATAATTCAATTTTACAAAACCTCTTCCATAAAATTGAATACATAGGAATACACTGTGCAATTCATTCTATAAGGTCAGACGTTCCTCCTACCAAAACTAAAGGGGAGACAAAGCTGTAGGCTAATATTGCCCATTAGGGACACACAAAAATTTATAAAGTAATAGCAAATTAAACCCAACAATATTTATCAAGGAAAATATATCATGACCAAGCATACTTATCCCAGAATTGAAAGGTTGTTTTAAGATTTAAAAGTCTATTAATTGCACTTAACCATTTACATACAAATTAAAATCAAAATACCATGAATCTAAGGTCAACCTGGGTTATATAGTGAAACTATTTCAAAAATATATTATTTATTAAAACTTAGATGTGAGAATAATTGATATATAGTAAGTGTACATCAAGTTGATGCTTTTACCTTCAAAACTGTGCTGGTCCAAGAGGGGAAAATATTGCACAGAAAGCAATTATTTCTTTGCCATTTTGCTGCATATAAAACTTGTTTTAGGGGCTGAAGAGATGATTCAGTGGTTAGGAATACTAGCTGTTCCTCCAGAGGACCTGGATTAGAAACCCAGCATCCACATGGCAGCTCACAATCATCTCTAATTCTTGTTCCAGGAAATCTGAGATTCACTTCTGGCCTCTACAGGCATCAGGTACACACATGGTATATAGGCATACATGCAGGCAAAACACCTATGCACACAAATTAATCTATTTTAAAAATTCTGTATCTTTCAACTAAATAAGCTTAAACTATTCAAATTATTAAATCATTTGTATTAATAGGACAAAGTTGGAAATAAAAATACAAGTCAGTAAAAGGCAGTGACATTGATAAGTGTCACCTAGTTAATATGAGTTTGCTGGATCTACACATATTGATATTGGTGACTCTCAAAGGCATAGTTAAATAAAATTGAGTCAGTACAGGTTCTAAAACCATAAATCAGTAGCACATATTGGTACTAAATTGTTTTACTGAAAGAAAAGACAAACAGACTAGAAAGATTCACACAAAATTTACGTTGAAGATTGCCTCTGGCAAGCAGGGAACAGGACCAGCATGGCAAAGACAGGTTTCGACCTGAAAGAATAGTAATTTATCAATTTCACATTCGTTCATTTGTACAGTGACTACATGGATGCTTAATGACAATATCCACTCTGGTTTTTCACAACTTCTTTTTTTTCCAAAACTAGAAAAGAAATTATTTGGCATTTGATGTCTCAAAACATCCTGATAGTAAAGCAGCTCTAAAGCAACTAGAGACAGAGATAATTGAATAGCAGAAGACAAAATATGAGTCTGCTGTGATCTCTGTCGTTACACCAATGGAACTTTGTGGTTATCGAGGAAAAAGAGCTTCCCTTCCCATAGGCAAAAATGCTGCAAAAGGCAGCTTGGGTTTCCAGAGGCACCTTGCTTTTGATGGGTAAGGCTTTTAATGGCCTTTAGAGGATAACCTTCCCAAGACTCATCATAACTCCTAAAACATCCAATGGCCTATAAGCACAACAACATGAACTTCACAATTACCCTAATCCACCAGCTGTAGGGTTGAGAGGCCCTCATTGCTGTCTCCTAGAACTTCATAAACTGGGATGAAACAAACTGGAAGGGTCTAACAATGAGACATCATGAAGCACCATCCATGGCACTCAGCAGATGGTACCCATCATTTGTTTTACTTCTGTTGCTGTGACAAGGGGAAGATGGTCATTTTGGCCCAGAGTTCAGAGTATCTGGTCCATCACAGCAGAAAAGCCATGGAGGCTTAAGCAGCTTGGAAAGTGGTGGCAGCCGCTTGTTTGAAGAAGGATGCTAAAAAGAAATCCCACACTAGCTCAGAATTAAGTATAATAAAGGGTTATTTATTTAGGGGTAGACTCACAGATCACAATCCTCTGCACTAACGGGGAACAGGAACCAAATCACGCTGCCAGAAGGGAGGCCACATGTGCACTTTACATCGGCATTTATAATATATGAAGACACACCCAACTGGGCGGGTAACTTANATAATAAAGGGTTATTTATTTAGGGGTAGACTCACAGATCACAATCCTCTGCACTAACGGGGAACAGGAACCAAATCACGCTGCCAGAAGGGAGGCCACATGTGCACTTTACATCGGCATTTATAATATATGAAGACACACCCAACTGGGCGGGTAACTTAWAGGCTACTGGCTGTAGGAATTCCTACAGCACCTCCCCCCCTTTTGTTTAAATAAGAAAGTTCTAAGCCTAATACAAAATTATACAATAAGAACAAATATCAGGTATAAAAATGAGAATTACAACCAGCATAAACAATATCAAGCAAGAAACACTTGTTCATCCTATCTATGTCCCTTTGTCAGGGAGTAGGGCTGGTGAAGAAATGGATGTTTGTGAGATTAAGATCTCCAGCCACATGGTATCAGTGAAAATCTAGTATGTCTGGGTCTCCAGACCCCATGAGTACAGTATGGAAAGTCATTCCTTTCTTTCCTCCTCCTTACAGAAAAGGTGTTCCTTAAGCAAGAGGTAAATCGAATATTTTGGAGTTAAAAGGGTAGCCCTTTGCATCTCCTGTGGTTAAGACAGAGGTTACCCGAGAAGCAAAAAGAACATCATTGGGTGACTGACGATTTGACTCTCATAGTTCTGAACCACTGTGGGCAGTCAAAGCCTGGAGGCACTGGCTGGACTCTCAACAGATGGATGGCTTGAGTCTGCCCTACCTCTAAGTTCCTTGCAGACAGGTCTCATGCAAGGACTTACCACCATTCCTAATAGCCCTTGCAATTACCCCAAGGCTTCAGCTTGACTTCTAAACAAGTCACAAAATTAGTGACAGGCAGGGAGGATTTGCCATCTGCCAAAAACTCGTGGAGTTGTAGCATACTGACTCTCCTAGTTCAACGTAGGCAGGCACTGGAAAATCTTATTATTTGCTCATAGGAGAAACTTTTAAAAAGAAACTTCACAGATTAACTGCAAACCAAAACCCCTCTACCTCATCTTGAGCTCTCCCTGTGATCCTTGAAGGCCTGGGACTTCTGGAATATTAGATAGTACAGTAATTGCTCGGCTCAGATTTCCTTCTCTGCGTTTTCCCATGCATGGCTGTTTCGGTCCAGAGGAAGCAAAGCACACTTTGATTTGAATTTAACTGATGTGCATTTCCTAATAAATCTTCAGTGAAATAAACACAGGGGGAAGCAGGCACAGAGCTTGAGCCGGCCAGCTATGAAGGCGGAATCCCTCTTCGCCCTTGATTTAAAACTTCTCAACAGAGGAAAGCGCTAACAAGAACCGCAGTCCTTAAGTGATTCCAGACATGCTTCCTAAATTTGGGGTTCCAAATACTACCAGGAAGCTTTGCCACCAAGTCTGTCAATTAATTTCTCAAGCCCAAAGGGATTTGTGGGAAGATAAAACCATATGCTACTGATTCGTTTGTACTTAACTCCACAATATGTTGTTTGGAAAGAAAGAGTTGGTGGGGGGAAGAAAGACAGAAAAAAAAACCCTTTGAAGTGCTTCTTTAAATACTATTAAAGACTTATTTGCTTCATAATTGTAGAGATTATTTTCCCAAATGTAATTCAAGCTTAATCTTCCTTAACACCTTAAACCAGAGTTAGCTTCAGCTGACTGTGCTCAGCACGCCTCTGGGAGGCTCAGGACAGGCAGGCAATTCTAAATTGAGGCTTCCAGTAATGGCACCAGCTAAGGGCTAAGGGCTGGCAATATTACATGCACCCTCATCTACTCCATGCCTCCTTCACCAACAAGTTCTTTTCCCTTGCTTTGTAATTTATTTAAAAACTGATTTGCCAATTGTACTTGGTCTTACATCATCTGCTTTGACATTTTCTTGTTTTTATTTATCTCTTTTAAAATCATGCAAAGGGGTTTTATTGTGACATTACATACATGCACATGATGCCCATTTACCATATTCAACACTTTCATTTTCAAATCCTTTTTTCTTTGCCTCTGCAGTCAACATATAAAGGGAAACATGTAACACGGACTCTCTGAAACCTTATTTCACTTAACATCATAAGCTCAGCTTCATCCCTTCTGACATTGTTATGAATTTTATTCTTTTTCTGTGGGTGAATAAAATTCGTTGTGTGTTGTGTCTCTGTGTGTATCTATGTGTGTGTATTGTATCTATGTACGTGTGCTGTCTTTGTGTGTGTCTATATGTATATATTGTGTCTATGTGTGTGTGTTGTCTCTGTGTGTGTTGTCTGTGTCTATGTGTGTGTTGTCTATGTGTGTCTATGTTTGTGTTGTCTGTGTGTATGTATGTCTATGTGTGTGTGTTGTCTCTGCATGTGTGCCTATGTGTGTGTTTATGTGTGTGTATTGTGTCTGTATGTGTGTCTATATTTGTGTGCTGTCTCTGTGTGTCTATGTATTGTGTTATCTGTGTGTGTGTCTATGTGTGTGTATTGTCATGTATGTCTATGTGTATGCGTGTTGTCTCTGTGTGTGCATCTATGTGTGTGTATATGTATGAATTGTCTCTGTGTGTATATCTATGTGTGTTATCATGTGTGTGTCTGTGTGTATTATATTTGTGTCTATGTGTGTATTGTGTCTGTGTGTGTCTATATGTATGTTGTCTATGTTTATGTGTGTGTTGTCTGTGTGTGTCTATGCTATGTGTGTGTTGTCTGTGTGTTTATGTCTGTGTGTACTGTCTCTATGTGTGTGTCTATGTGTGTTGTCTTTGAGTGTGTATCTATGTGTGTGTGTTGTCTCTGTGTGTCTGTGTGTTGTCATATATGTGTATGTGTTATCTCTGTGTGTGTGTCTACCTTTCTCTTTGTGATCATAGTCTCATCTCTCGTTGCATTGCTTTTAGAAGCTGGCTATTGTAAACAGCCTTACAACAAGCATAATAGTAACACTGTGTAGTTCACTGGTTTCGGTTTCTCCAGGCATGTACTCACAGTCATACCAAGCTCACAGGGGAGCTGACATCATCTGAGGTCTGCAGCTCTTGGG
>LOJH01015823.1:12552-23208 GCA_001685095.1 Ellobius talpinus | reverse complement strand
CTTAATTAAGATATCTACTTCCCTGCTCCCATAACCATCCTTCCTCTATTCCACCTCAAGGTGACCAGCCCTGACCGAAGTGCTGCTTTACTCCCTCAGATCTTTAAACAAATTTATGGCCCCCATGACAGTCTGTTTAGTTTATTTAAGAAACATATATCCATAAATATACTCATATGATCACCGTTTACAGAATTTTGCTGTCTTCTTTTGCCTAATTTACATATAAAATATATCTAAGATACATGTGATATGCATACACATGTTTTTGTAGTTTGAGCTGTGATGCTGGGCTCAAGACATTTAAGGGGACTTAAAGAAAACACTTTTGATCTTTATGGATTGTGTAGCTCGGGAGCTGATACAAAGCACAATGGCACTGATTTATCTTTCCTCCATGATGCCCAGCAGACAAGTGTTTTAGTGGGTGGATCCTGGAAAGCATCTAGAGATCTCACCACCCATGTATTTAAGAATTGACACAGGGCATCATCTGTGGTTTCCTATGAGGAAACAACTGGAGCATCACAGCCGGTTCCTCCCTGTGGCCTGTGGAGCTAGTAAACAACTCCAGTGCCGTGGCAGGACGAGAACACCAGCATACAAAAATCACAGCAGTGCCGTGTGTCAGAATTAGCTAAAAGAGAAACCAGAAAGCAATCCTATTTATAATAGCTACCAAGATAAAAGTAAAATAAAATGCCTATGGATACATTTACATGAACCACAAATGAAAGAAATTTAAGAGAACACTTCAAAGCCATCTGTAGATCCAAGGCAATCCAAATCAAGTTGGCAATGACAGTCCATATGAAACAGACAGAAGTGATCCTAAATTGTATACAGAGTTACAGAAGAACCCCAATAGCCAATACAATACTGAAGAAAAAGGACAAGGCTGAGTGCATTACACGATCTGACTTCAAAATATTCTACAAAGCTATAGTGACTACAATAGATTGGCACTGTGGTCTGTAAAATCAGATGTGTGGAGCAATGGAACAGAATAGAAGATATGCTTATAACAAACTGACTTTTGATAAAAAAAAAAAAGTGTCAGGAATACACACCGGGGAAAGGCCAGGCTCTGCAGTAAGTAGTGCCTAGAATGCTGGGTATCTATAAGGCCAAGATAAAACTAGACACATACCACTTACTGTGTACAAGATCAATTCAAAATAAATCAGACTTCAATGTGAAACCAGAAACTATGAAAGTACTACACACACACACACACACACACACACACACACACATACACGGGAAAGACTTTAAGACATTTGTCAAGGCAGAAAATTTTTGGAGAGGACTTTAAAAGACAGAGCATCAGAACAAAACAGTAATAACAATAATAAAATCAACTAAAACAGTTCTAAAAAGCAAAAGAAGCAAATAAAGGAGTGAGAAGACAGCACACACACAGAGTGGGAAAGAAATATTTTCAAACATGACACTAATACCCACGATATATTAGGAGCTCAAACTATCTATCTATCTATCTATATCTATCTATCTATGCAAAAAGTCTAATTCCTTTTAATGGGCAAATGATCTGAATAAACATTGATCAAAGGAAGCTTGCAAACAGCCAGGAGACACAAGAAAACACATCCAACACAAATAATCATGGAAATGTAAAACCACACCTTGAGGAGAGGTCATCTCACCCTAGTCAGAAAGGCCACCATCAAAAAGATCAAATATGGCCAGAGAGATTGCTCAGCAGCTAAAGAAAGGCACTCACTGATAAGCTTCATGGCCTGATTTCTAACTCCAGAGCCTACATGGTAGAAGGAGTGAGCAGACTCCCACCAGTTGTCTGACTTCCACATATGTGCCATAGCATGCACATACCAACTTACACATATACCATTAATTGACAAAATAAATACATACAAAATAACACAAAATAGAAAACAGTGTAGCAAGAATGATGGGAAGGAAAACTCTTCTACACTGCTGATAGAAATGTAGAGTAGTGGAGTCTTCACGGAAAACACTGTACAGGTGCCTTTAAAATGAAAATAGAGATATCGTGTGATTCAGAAATCTCATTACTAGGTAGGTAGCCAATGACGAGGAAATGGGTATTTAAGAGACACCTAAACTCCAACCTTCACGGCTGCACTATTCACAATAGCCAAGATGGAATAAACAGAAAAGTTTATCAATGCATTTCTAAAATGCATACTATATTTACAGTGACTATTATCCAATGAGAAAGGATGGCATTTGTGGCAATATGGATAGAACTGGAGGGCATTATGGTAATTGAACTAGTTTAGGCATGAAAAGAAAACTGTGTGTTCTCACATACATATAGAAACCAAAACAGCTGGTTCCCTAGAAGTAGGGAGACAACAGTGGTTATGATAGGCAGGGAAGGGTAGAGGGAGAAGGGACTATAGGGCAAGCTGGCTTAAAACGCAGGAACTGGGGGTTTTCTGAAACACATTAGGGTAGCTGTAGTTAGCAAGAATTTATTATAATGTATTTCCAAGTAACCGGAAGGTAAGATTTTGACTGTTTTTTCCTCCAAAGAGATGATAAATGTTTGAAGAGATGGATATGTTATTTATATATATTCTTATCTTTGCACATTATGTATATGCATCAAAATTTCACATATTGTACCCTAAATATGTACAATTATTGATGTGTCATTTGGAAATAAAATAATGTTGCTGAGTAAGAGAACCCAGATTAAAATATAGAGAAAGGTATAAAAGGAACAGAGGTAATTGGGGGGATATATTCATTATCTTGCTCTGTGGAAATATCTTTAGAATTACATATATACATTGAAAGTTATTAAACTATGTATATTAAGCATCTGCCACTCATCATATATTTGCTATTCAACTCTCAAAGTTCCTTACAAATTTGAATGTTGAAAATGTAAAACACATGCCGTTTGTACCACTCTGGCCTTTTTGAAAAGTACACGCACAGCTGAAACCTGGCAGCCTGTTGAACGCAAGATCCCTCTCTAAGGTGGGAGAAGTTAACAGGAACCCTTCATTTGAGAGGATGCTGAGGGGGAACAGAGACAATACTCAGTATGTCAGGGGCTAGAGGCACCAAGAGCCCTTTCCCTCCCCTCAACCTGTCATGTGACTGATATGAAGGCTAAATAATAGTCTCCTGGGACTAACAGCTGATCCCATACTAGATAAGAGACGATCAGAGATATCCAAAACCTGGGCAACTCCAATTAGAAGTGAGATGCAGGGGTAGATGATGATGCCCAGTAGACAGAAGACTGTCACTGTGAGCCAGACATAGTTTCAAAACTGGACGAAGGAGGGGACTTGGTGGCTCCAGATGCAACTTGCAGCTGTGGTGGGAAGCCAGCCCAGCACGGCCATCATGGTGCTGTGTGTGCCCTCAAGGAGAAAAGGGGCAGTGTGTGAACTGAAAGGATTGATTCACGTATCTTCGTAAGATTTTGGGATCTGAGCCACCCAGCTGGGACATGCTGTCCATCTGAATGGAAGCTCCCTCTCTACGGACTAACAGTTCACCTCATTTCAGACTGTGGAGTGGCTGGGGCTTGGTAGCACCAAGGGCATCCTCTGACTTCTGTGAATCTCCTGCGGGGCTATGCCAAGGTGGAGTAAGGAGACTTCATCCCAGCTCACTGAGATAGACAACAATGGCTTGTTCTGCACTGCCATGGAAGGGCCCAAGGATAAGAAGACAGCTGTTATCAATGATTTCTTAAAAAAAAGAAAAAATTAAAGGGCTCTAAGCAATCATCCTGTGTTCAGCTCTGCCTCCCACCGACGCCCTCACTGGAGAAAAATAGAGAGAGAATTACTCTGTCTTCCTTTCTTCTCTGAAAGCATTATTGTGCAGGGTGTCCCAGATGCCATCTTCTCAGACTCACATCTGTGCAGCATTAAGGTCCCAGGGCCCTTCTTAGGAAGCCATGACGTGGACAGTCAACGTCTTAGTGTTTCTATTGCTGTGATAAACACCATGACCAAAATCAACTTGGGGAGGAAAGGATTTATATCATCTTACATCTTATGGTTCATCATCAAGGCAAGTCAGGGCAGAAACTCAAGACAGGAACCTGGAGAAAGGAGCTGATTCAGAAGCCATAGAGGAATGACGTTTGCTATTTATTCCTCATGGCTTGCTCACCCTGTTTTCTTGAGTAACCCAGGACCACCTACCCAGGGTGGCACCACCCACGAAGTGTTGGACCCTCCCACATTAATCACTGATGAGCAAATACTCCACAGACTTGCCTGTAGAGTAATCTTATAGAAGAACTTTTTCTCCATCACGGTTCCCTCTTCTCAGATAACTCCAGCTTGTATCAAGTTGATAAACGGCAACCAGAGAAAGAACTTCGAGCCTCAGTAGATCCTCCTGAGAGTCCCAGCCAGGCTGCCATAACACCAAGGGATGGCCGGGACTGATCCCTTGTGCCTATGAGGCAGAATAGCCTGAAACCTGGAGACAGAGAGTACAATCTATTCATGCACTTGCAATATGGATGTATGATAACCGTCAACGCATAAATTCTAATGCTAATGTGATGCCTTCTACTCGGCGACTTAGAAATAGCTGAAAAGAACCTAAATTAGTATCTCAATGAGCAGGAATATTTTTCCTCAGAGGAAAATAGCAGCAAACAAACAACAACAGCAGCACCCCCTCTGGTGACGTACACAGAGAGGAGAAGCAAGCCGGCAGACGAGGCTCAGATGGTCTCCGGAACGATCTCTCTGCATGATGCTAACGGCAAACTCCAGAGCCTGCTCTGAGGTGACATCCATGAAATCCAAGAGAACAGCTCTGTTTAGACAGAGTACAGTCTGAAAATTTCTCAAGCATTTTCCCTGTGAGCTTCAAACCCATTTTCTACTGAATGCTCAATATTTCAATGAACTCACACTTGCCAGTAATGAAAAACAAAAACACTATCACAGATGGATGGGGGTGGCCAAGAGAGCCCTGCCCCTCTTAATAAAGAGGAAGAAGAAAACAGAAAGAAAATGAAGCTTCGTGGGAAAAGATTGTCTCTAGGTGGCAGGAGAATCGCCTAACAGAATCACAGTTAAGTCCTGGGGTAGTTGTCTAAATGACAAAAGCATCCATCGCTTGGGAGCAGACCACCTCCCACAACCTGACAGTTCAAAGAAACATTTTATTCCTTGGGCAAAACATTCTTGAATACTCATTTGATGTGCACAGGAACAAAGGCAAAGACCACGCTTTCCACTAACAAATAATTTTGCTAAGGATGCAAAGCAGATCCAGCAGAATCTTCCCTTGTACAGATTGCTAATGTATTTTAACCATGACATATATTCTTACATGTTCCGTTTCAACGGAGCCTCTTTCTCTCAGTGGGAGATGCCAGATTTGGACCGCGTATGTTACATCCAGCCAAGAGAACATGTTTCCTCCCAAAACATGGCCTTGACAGCAAAGCAAAGTGTGATTAAGTTGTGTCACAAATAGGTGCAGCTCCATCCATCTGGCAAGAGGGGGAGTCTGTGCTATTTAATTAAGAAATGTAATGATCTGGTCCGATCAAACATCCCTTTACAGTTTGGACAAGTGAAATTATCCAATTAGATTACTGCAAATGGGAGGGAGCTGTTGTTGTCCTAACAGAACAAAGCTAGGGGCAGGGACTTAGGAAGGATGTGATTTGTACACATTTAGGTCAGCGATGTAGAGGCAGCAAAGGCGGGCTGCACAACTTTCTGAAGAGTCTTCGCCAGTAACTTGTGAAATGCTGATCTGATTTGCTTGGAAATTTTTAAAAAAAAATAATTGGCTCCTGCTGGCTGAGGCCCTGTGCCAACACCTCACGGTAATTCGTTTGTGGCATTCCAAGAAGAGAGACTGTGCTGGAAGAGCTGCACTGATATGTTTAGGGAATAATCATCTCATCCTCCGAAAAGTGTGCAAGGAAGGTAGCAAGCCGTGGGAGGCCAGCAAGGAGGCCTCTGGGTTTCCAGGAAGAAGAGTCTCAATTTAAATGGAAGTCGTATGACCCTTCCCTTGCTCCCTTTCCAGGCTCCAAGGAAGATACCTGTTGGGACTTTTTCATGTATACAGGTTTAGATGCCTACTGGCCAGCTCCAGATATGGGGTTTCTAAAACGCTGGGTTCTTGGATTATGACTTTGCAAAGCTGGGCGGTGGTGGCATATGCCTTTAATCCCAGCACTCAGGAGGCAGAGGCAGGTGNGCTCCAAAGCTACAGAGAAACCCTGTCTCAAAAAAACAAACAAACAAACAAAAAGAATCCAATCAAACACTTGGGAAGCACCTCGTGAAATACATGCAAACTTTAGGAAATAAAGGAAAGGTTCATATTGGTTTAATAAAAAGATGACTGGTAGCTAGATAGGAAGTATATGCAGGACAGCTAGAGGCAGAGAGGATTCTGGGAATAGGGAGGGCAGAGTCATGGAAGAGGGCCGATCACCAGCACAGAGAGCTGGAAGTATATAAAGTAAGGTGACAAGCTATGAGTCACGTAGCAGCACATAGATTAATAGAGATGGATTAAGTTAAGTTATATGAGCTAGCTAAAAACAAGCCTGAGCAATCAGCCAAGCATTTATCATGTATATTAAGTCTCTGAAAATTGTGATTTCCATTTGGGGTTCTCTGTCAGTTGGCAAATATAGGTTGGGACTATTTTTCAGTAATGAAGCCATCAAGGGAGCAACAGAAACTCTTGAGATTGGAAAAATCTGGATATCTTATAGTGTAAACAAGTCACTCTCGCAGTTATTCCCCAGAGCTTTCTTCTGAATACTAAGATGCCCCCAGAACCTACTAGTCTATGGATAAAAGCAGTAAGGTGGAATTCCAGATCTAGGAAACATCAAGAAAAGTAGGCCTACTAATAATGCTGCAAATATCTCTACAGCTCTAAGAGATCACTACGAAGAGGACAGAGCTACTGAGTGGGAATTAGCTAAGGCTGGCAAAAGTTACTAAGGGCTAAGTGGACGGACCAGAATCATCTAACTCTCAATTAGAAATAGGAAAGTTTCTCTCATCATGTCTGAAGAACTCAGTCTGGCAAAACAGGTGAACATGGAGCTGTTGGTATCAAAGCAAAGATCATGTTCAGGCCGTCAGTTGCTAACAGCATGGATTCTGTTGAGTTAGGACAGATGTTGGGGTATAAAGTAGAACTCACCAACCAATAAGAAAGGGGTCCTATAAAACAAGGTACCTATGATTATTGACAAAGGATTGGAGCCAGGCTCTAAGATAGGGGTCCTAGGAGAAAATTGGCTCCGTGGGTAGTGACAGGAAAGAAAGATCCAAGGACTGGTTGCTTTTCTAGCCCCTGGAGCTCTGATCGTCCCTTTCTGAACCTAGGTGGTCTGACCTGCAGAGTGGAATGGAGGTAACAGAATTCTTCCAGATCTTCCATGCTCCCTTTGGAGATGCGAAGTGCTAATAAAACATGAAGCCTAGTTCTCATTGGCTCAAGGACTGGAAAAGCCCGAGTGCACAGGGAACAGGCTATTATTGCTGGCACAGGACTATGCTGAGTCAGGCGGGGAAGCTAATAAGAATCTACACACCAGGAGCCTCCAAATTCCCTCAATTTGGAGCTAGCTTCTTAGAGAGACAAAGTTGAAAGAGAGATACAAATATAGGGCCTGCAGTTTAATGGAGGCTTTTTATTTATTTATGAATGCAATTGAATAAGAAGTATTGCAAAATATAAACATCAGATTGTCCTCTCTTACATACTTGGTGGGTAAAAATATAATGACATGAAATTCATTCTGTCCAAGGAAATTGTAGATAGATGGAGGCAATACTGATAGACCATCAGGAAAAAGCTGCTAGCAGTGCCATTAATTAAGCAAAGCATAAATATTTATTGATCATTACAATGTGCAAAATATTGTGGCAAGTGTTGTGTAAGATTTGGAAAGGGATAGAGGATGTCTTCTATACTCAGGGATTTCTAGCCAGTGTTAAGGAGAAGAAAGGGAAAAGGTGAGAAGTAACACTCAATAACCCTGGGGGTTCTGCCTGTGTTGCCTGGACACTTTCCATCCAGGTAGGACCCGTAGAAGGCCCCACTTGTGCAGCAGACTGGAAATGCTGAACAATAACCCATCAGAAGCAACCTTTCACCAAGGACTTTCCGGAGCTACCGCATAAATATTCCAGGTCTTTTGCTCCATAGGTGGGATAACTTTGAGCCATGGGCTTTGTGCCTTTTCCACGTGTTTCCTCGCGGGATTAAGCTCCGATCAACTGCGTGCTAGACGCTAATGACTCAGTCTTTATTTACCCTTTTACCCTGTGTACTTCTCAAATAAATGGCGTGCCCTTGAATCTCTAGCTCAAGAACAAGGGTCTGGAGGGAAGAAGAAAGGGAGAAGAGGGAAGAAAAGGTACTACTGCTTCTGGAGGACACAAATAAGACAGCCACCAACTGAATATTTTGAGCCCCACCCAGGCTCCTAATGCCTTTTTCTACAAAGGTGATCATCCAACATTAGAAGGATGGGCGTGGGCAAAGCATGTGTGAGAGACATGCTTCTGTCTGACGGTACACTGTCCGTCTCCCTCCAGCACATCAGTCTTAGCTTTGTGGTCATCAGTCATGTTTCACTCCCCCGCCCTTCCAGTAGCTAAGCTGTGCTCCTAGTGGTTCGCTACATAAAGCTGATGGAAAAGTCTACTGAGTGGAAGACATGAACCTAGTGCAGAAGATGTCAAGAGGCTAAGTACAGCTCTGGGGGAGCTTTTCAAGTAGGGATTCATCTTCACCAGGGTTTCAAAGGGAAGAGGTAGGGGATGATTCTGACAATGCAATGGGAGAGCAGAGATGGAAGAATTCAGATACAAGGAAATAACGCTGTTGCATTCTGACTACCCAAATTCCAAGAATCTTACTGTTGGGGGGCAGGTGCTTTCCCATTGTGTAGAGTGTTAGTGTGGTTCTCTGCCCTGTCACCTACATAGCTGGCAGATAAAAAGTCCTTGCTCCACTTCACTGGATTCCACTTGCCCCCTAGAAGCTAGCAGATAGCCATGACAGCCAGTCAGACAGAAGAACGCACTTCCAAGGTAAGGGGGAGATGTGTTGGCTCTCTGTTGCTGGAAAACAAATTATTCCATAATGTGTGGTTTTAAGCAAAAACAAAACTAGTTGCTCTTGGTTTTATGTTGGTCTGGCATTTGGGAGCCTCTTAACTGAGTGGCTCTGGCTCAGGACCTCACACAAGGTTGCAGTCACAGTGTCAGAGGGACCTGCAGTTACCAGAAGGCTTTGCTGGAGCTGAGGACCTACTGCCAACATGAGGGACTCGTGCAGTTTGAAGCCTGCATTTTATCACTATTGCCTGGGT
The DNA here is from genome assembly GCA_001685095.1 of Ellobius talpinus. Classification (NCBI taxonomy): domain Eukaryota; kingdom Metazoa; phylum Chordata; class Mammalia; order Rodentia; family Cricetidae; genus Ellobius; species Ellobius talpinus. The sequence goes on along the minus strand of LOJH01015823.1, from coordinate 13,844 downwards.
GCCCCAGTTTCTCTCCACAAACACTTTCTTTGGACATATTTTGAGTGACAGTATGACTTCATAGCTTGTGTTCCCCAAATCAAAGGATGCAGTAACGAGAAATATAGAAACCACAGTGTCTTTTAGAACTGATACTGGGAAATCACACACCATCCCTTCTGCAATAAGTTAGTTACAGGCAGGGAGCATTCAAGGATGTGAGAACCAGGGTCAAACACAAGGAAGTGCTTTGGAAGTTTGCGACCCCATTTATTCCTGGACAGTCAGCTCTCCATCACCAATGTCCTGCAGAAGTCAAAGGCAGTAGCCATGGGAGCATCCAGCTGGATGCATCCTGAAGCCAATCTCCAGTAACTTATTAGGTTCTACTTGTTTTCCAAGCTTGCTCCTCTAGTCTCCCACAACCCACTGTTCTCAAGGTTCAAGGCAAATTTGCTTATATGTGTATGTTTGTTGTGGGCTATTTGTACACTGTGTGAAGAGGGGCTGTTGTAAATGGTGTAATAAAGAGCTGGATAGTCAATAGCTAGGCAAGAAGGAATAGGCAGAACTTCCAAACAGACAGAGGACTCTGGGTGGAATTTTTGCCCCGAATTCAGCCTTGAAAGTCCTATATTAACTTCTCCTGTGAGTCTCCAGCATTTCTTGATGCACCTAGACCACCCGCATAGGCACAACGGGAACCTCTCTAACAGAGCCGTGCTTCTCCCAACCTCCAACTTGGCACTGAGCATGTTGCTCAAGCCCATCTCTCCAAGCACCAATAAATCAGATGGCCACCAAAACTGTACAACCCATACACAGCAAGTGGGGAAATGAAGAAAGCAAAATGATTCAAGAGGGAGGGAGAATGGGCCAGCTCTGGTCTCCCTGTCCAATGAGGAAAGAAATGCAAGGTTAGAGGAGTGTGGCATGGAAAGCACAGAAGAAGAGGAATTATCCTGAGCAGACTGGATTTCAAACAACCACCACCACATGAGCAGGGAGTCCAAAACACCTCCAATTGTGACTGATTCCCCCTCAACAAACAATAAACCACCGTTTGGATAGTTTAGTTGTTTTATAGTATACTTGCAGGAGATAATCCTGCTGGTTGTTGTGGCACAGGCCAGCAGGATACACTGAAGGGGTGGAGCCAGGAGTCACAAAATAATGTCATTAGTTCAACAATTAGAACAGCTCTACTTAATACCCCCAGTTTATGATGCATCAAAGGATCAGAGAGTTTGAATGACTTGCCTTAAATCCTATTGTCAGTGAATTGTGGAACAAAAGAAAGAGAGAGAGAGAGA
>LOJH01015822.1:0-20472 GCA_001685095.1 Ellobius talpinus | reverse complement strand
CCCCCCCCCCGAAGGGGCGAATGTCACGGTTCCAATCCTGCATCTTCTCCCTCCCTCAGATGGACCACTTATAGATCTCATGACAGAAGACCCCTGCCATATCAGCCCCCATCAGCCCCGGCGGAGGACAAAGAGGGACATCATAACTATGAGATCAAGGAACTAGGAAACGAGACAGCCCCGACCCAGCTTCCTAACAAGATTGATCCTGCCTTTCCCCTCAATCGTCCGGATTGGGACTTCAACACCGCTGCAGGTAGGGAGCGCCTTCTAGTCTCTATCGCCAGATTCTCATTGCAGGCCTCCATAGCGCCTGATGCTGACCTACCAATTTGGCCCAGGTAAGAGCAGTTACACAGAGTCTGGAGGAGGCTCCAGCTGCATTCCTAGAATGACTAATGGAAGCATACCGCATATATACCCCCTATGATCCCATGAATCCAAATTAACGGGGGAATGTTTCCATGGCTTTCATTTGGCAGTCCACTCCTGATATTAAAAATAAATTACAGAGCCTGGAAGGACTGCAAGATTACTCCCTTCAGGATCTTATGAAAGAGGCAGAAAAGATCTTTAATAAATGGGAGACTCCAAAAAAAAAAGAAGAGAGATTGCACAGGTTGCAGGAAGAAAGGGAAAATAGGCTCAGAAAAAAAGATAGAAAATAGAAAAGACAAGAGGGAAAAGAAACGAACTAGGGAATTAAGCAAGATCTTGGCCACCATAATAAACCAGACTAAGCCAGAAGCAGGGAGATCAAATAGAATGGGAGACAGAAGGAGGCCCATAGCCTACCTCTCAAAGAAACTGAACCCAATGGTTTCAGGATGGCCCCCTTGCCTGAGAATGATAGCAGCCTTAACCATGCTCATAAAGGATGCTGCAAAATTGACTTTGGGACAGCCCCTCACTATTTTCACCCCTCATGCAGTTGAGTCTCTCATTCGCCAGCCACCGAACCGCTGGCTCTCAACTGCTCGAATGACTCACTACCAGTCACTCCTGCTGGATGCAGACAGGGTCCACTTCTGCCCAGCAGTTAGCCTGAATCCTGCTACATTGCTTCCTACTCCGGAGGGGATGACCCCTCATGACTGTCAACAAATCCTTGCGGAAATGCATGGAACTTGTCTGGACCTGACAGACCAGCTCCTGAGGGGGGCAGACTTGACCTGGTTCACTGATGGAAGCAATTACCTGCTCCGTGGAGCAAGAAAGGCCTGAACAGTAGACGGGAAGCAGGTAATCTGAGCCAGGGCACTGCCACCTGGAACTTCAGTACAATGAGCAGAGCTCATTGTGCTCACCCAGGCCCTACAGCTGACAGAAGGTAAGACACTCAATTTCTATACTGATAGCCATTATGCTTTTGCTACTGCTCATGTCCAGGGGAAATATATCGGAGGAGGGGTCTTCTGACTTCAGAAGGAAAAGAAATTAAAAACAAGGCTGAAATCTTGGCTCTGCTTAAAGCCTTGTTTCTCCCTAAGAAATTAAGCATTATGCATTGTCCTGGATATCAGAAAGGGAAAACTGAGATAGCAAAAGGAAACCACCTGGCAGATGAAATGGCTAAGCAGGCCACCCTAGGACCTCAGCTCTTAACGGTAGAGGTTTCCAGATCTCCTGCTGTATATCAGCTGGAGGGCTTGCAGGTGAGTCTGCAGCGTAAGGGAGGTTGCGTGATTAGCAATATCAGAATCAAAGAAGGTAATAGCTGGAGGANNGGCTCTATATAATGCCAGGGGTAGGAGCTGTACCCAATCTCTAGCACCAGTCTCAAGCGTTAATTTAGTTAAAACCTCCTTAATTGTTCTATTCACTCTTTCTACCTGTCCTGAGCTCTGGGGCCTATAAGCACAATGCAACTTCCAATTAATCCCCAGTAACTTGGCCACCAATTGACTTACCTGGGAGACAAAGGCAGGACCATTATCAGTCCCATGTACCTTGGGTAGTCCATATCATGGAAAGATGTCTTCCAAAAGCTTCTTGACAACAATCTGTGCAGTCTCCTTTTCGGTAGGGAAAGCTTCAGCCCATCCTGAAAAGGTATCTATAAAAACTAGTAGGTACCGATATCCATACATGCCAGGTTTAATTTCATAGTCATCATAAACTGACAATACAGTTTAAAGAAGAAACACTCTTCAGTTTAAATCACTCAGTTTCCCCGGTGTTAATACCCTGCCACATTGATCTTGTTGCTCCCTCTTCTTACATATATTGCTATGTTTTTCCTCACCACTGGGAAGTGAGTTTCAGATACGGAGCTTATCACCTGTCAATTAGTATGTCAATGTGCATATGCTAAAATTAGTAAGTACTCTCAGGAAATGATGCTACAATCATCAAAGTCAGAAATCAATATTAAGATTAATATTGTAGTCGAACTCAAAGACCAATAAGATTTTCTGTTTATTTTCCATTATCTTCAGAGCATTGGTAAGTCTATTTAAAATCCTATATAGTGTTTACTTGCCAAATACCTTTGATAACATTCAGTCTGAAAAATGTCTTTAGTCTTCTGCTTGTCTTCTTGAGTTGATACTTTTGAACAGTACAGGGCAGTTGTTCGTAGAAAGTGCCCCATCTTGGGATTATGCGATGGTCCTCAAGATTTGATCTGGATGAGACAACCTGAGTAGGAACACCACAGTCATGTGCTCTGTCCCCCAGTGCAGCACAGTGGAGGACACACAGTGGCAATCTACTTCCTTAATGATGTTATTAAATTTTATCACAGGTGAACAATAACATCTGCCAGATTTCCCACTCCAAGACAAATCAGCAGGAATTTTTATATACAAATTAATTTTACTGAGTGAACAACATATCTGGTGGTAGACATTTTTCCTTCCTTGTTTTTTTTCATTATTTATTTATCCCGTGTGACTCATGCATTCCTGTTCTACTTAATGCCCTATAATCTGTTGCTGTCATTATTCATCCTGAAGTTCATGATTTTAAACAACTTCCTGTCCCTTTAGCATTTCTATATTCTTCCATGGGACAAATGCTTCTATGACCTATCCCATCTGTTCCATTGTCCAGATAAAGATTGGCAGGGAAGAAAGAGAGGAGGCATGAAATAAGGCCCACATATTTCATACAACATGAGCTTTGTCATTTCTCTTTCCCTCACCAGACCCTGTCCATGTAGCCCAGTCTGAGTGGAGGGCCCGGACTGTATCCAGACTTGACCTGAAAGAACAACCTTCACAAACCATGTTTTCTCCAAAGATCCTGTATTTCCACTCTCATTGAAAACCTTTGGCCATTTATTTTCTAAAAATATGTCTCATTTCCCCCCTATATTTCTCCTTCACTCTTTACTGATTGAAATACTACTATTGAAACATGGCTAGTATTGTGATTGGTAAATAACAGTTTCACCTTTCCACACAGTGTTTTGTAACATAAAGGGGCAAATCTGCTTACCTCACATCCTGATAAAGGAAAGCTAAGAAGTATTTTCCTCTAAAAAAATAGAACTAAATGTATTTATCAGTATTTATGTGTTCATAGGTAATCAAATGATCCATGTAGGAGCTCCTAAATCTTTTAAGCATTCGTCCATTTATTTGATTGGAATATCAGTTCCTAGTTCTTATTTCAAGCTTATATGCCAGTGTGTGTCTTGGGCAGATAGGTTTCTTTTATGTTGGACATACTGCCTTCACTCTGCTAGGATTATTAAAAAAAGCCTTGGCAAAATAAATAAGACACAAATGTTCTATGCTTATAGAATGACATAAATATTACAGAATATGAATAATCAAGGCAAGACTTTGTAAGACTAAACCAGTCATGTCCAACCATCATTACCATTTATTAGTATTAGTATTAGTATTTTTTCTAAGTGAGAAAAGGTGGGAGAATGTCCATTTGCTCCCCCACGAAAGGCTATGGCACATGGTAATATTTAAAGAAGCAGGGAGCCCAGTTACCAATGAGGAAGGTTGAGCTCTCTTGTGTTAGCAATATTCTCTAAATGACAGGCAGGGAGGGGCTCCTCCCACTCATTCTTGTATCCTGAATCAGATTTTAACAACTGAGATGTCTCTGCTGAAACATTTGCAGAAGCACCCAAAGGCCATGGCAGTTTAGCCTGTGCCAAACAGTCAGTTAGATGATTCATACTGATGTGTTCCTGAAACACCAGCAGAATGCTATTTCCCTACTCCAAAAAAAATCATTTTATATAATGAGGAAAAGCTTCGATCATGGGGCTAGAGTTTTGGTATTAAAATACTGTCTGCTTTTAAAGAATTGTATGTATTATCAATAATTATTCCACTGGTGCATTTGGGGAGGGATGAATGAAGGTGGTTTTTATCTCATTAGTGTGTTTTCACTGTTAACTGTTTGTAATATTGGTTCCTTTTGATCTTCCTTTGATTATAGTGTGCACAGCTAATAGAATCTGTTATTATTTCCATTAATAACTAAGTATCTCTTGTGGTTGACAAGGCAATTTGTTATCAGGGTGCCTTTGTGTAGTGCAAAGAGGTTTACAACCGCTCTCCCACCCAGTCCTTGAAAAATAATGGGTGTTTATCTGCTTTTAGCAGCCTGGAGATGCTGCCCTCCACACAGGGACTCTGAATGGATGGCCAGGAAACACTTAGACAGAGTGATGGAGAATGGCAAGTGAGGATTTCAATCTGAATACAGCTTTTACCTTATAGGCAAATCTGGCCACTGAGCCCCTGTACCTGCCGCTGCCCTTGGCTTGCTTTGCTCAGGTTGAAGGTGAGCAGCATAAGGCAGAGGAAGATTACGAATGAAGGGTGCTGAAGCTGAAGTTTCTCTTGCAACAAGCCAGGTGTATTCCATCACACCTTCTGCATTTGGAGTTTCCTATCTTGAAATTCTGGCAGAGTATGGAGGTGGAAGATTCAGCAACTCAATTGGCTTTATTGTCAAGTTTCTATATTTGTCTTGAATTTGTGTGTCTCTGCCATCCCCATTCCCAGTGACTTTGAGATATTTGACAAACTTGACACATACGGAGATAATTCCCTCCACTTTCAAAGTGACTCCACCTCCAGAAATAACCCAGTGTTTGGCTCATTAAAACAGAAATGACTGAGTGGAGTTGAGTTCAAGATATGACAATTTCCCATCTTTCAAATAGAGTAGGTGGTCTTCAAAACACAAATGTTCCCTGAAGGGCCAAGTTGACACTCTGACTGTCATTTATAACAGATGCTTCATAATTTTTCAGAATCCCTTGGTTTGCTGTGCATACTGTATTCTTGGAAACCTTCCTGGCTTATGGATTTAACCAAAGCACCGATAACAACAGCAAAAAGAAGAGGAAGAAGCTTTCCAATGTGGCAGTTGCAGACAGCTGTTGGCAACTGCTCCAGTTACCCCAAGGCAAGTCTTGTCTATGGATATATGAGCTCCTGAATAAATAATCACAATAGTCACAGGTGATCTTTGCATATGGTCACTAAGTGCTGTGGGCACCGTTTCAGCATGTATGTAGAAGATCTAAGAGAAAAGAACTAATTATGTAAGTCAAGTGACCTTACCAGGTCCTCTGGGAGCTATGTTTCCCTTTGAGGTAGTAGATGAGCTTTTTGTTGTTTTCCACATGCACGTTTCTGAGTTCATGGCAGAGGTCTCAGAGGCAGAAAGGTAAACAGAGTCTTAGCAGGACTTGACCATATGTGGTTCAGCTCATCTCAGTAACAGCACAGCTGAGCAGTACATCTTCTGAGTGAGGTTAGAGCAAGCTGTGTGCTTCACTGCTAAACACTTGGAGCCCAGGAGCCCCTTTAGCTAGCATGGGGACGGCACCTTGAATATCCCCAAATATACTAAAGCAGGGTCATTCTGTCCTACCAGGAAGAAGTAGGGAGGAATCCCCCTGACATGAACCTAATTATGGACCTTCCCTGAATCAGCAGCTTTGAGAATAACTTCAGTTTGTATATCATGCCATAACTCAAGGTTACTCTTGAGCTTTTGCTCTCTTTAAACATTAAAGCAAGTAACAAGGAGGTCATTTGCCTGAGTATAGGCATGTACCTGGAGTCTTTCCATAAGCAAAATGAAACTTGGAGACATTTCTTAGAACTTTTCAAAAAATGAGCCTTAATCATGCAGGCAATTGGTTATATAACTAAATACCTCCAATGCTCCCTTACCCAACTAAGGCAAGTGCCTCACTATAGCCAATGAAGTCATTTCTTCTCCATCACTCCCAAGGTTGCTGGTAGGAGATTTTAGAAACTTCTCAGTTCTGAGTGCTTCCCACTTTATGTATGGCTCATCACTCATTCTGTTAGAGAGAGGGGGAGGAAGGAGAGAGAGACAGAGAGAGAGAGAATAGCATTTCTAATATAACATAAAGGCAATAAGGCAGGTATTAGGAAACTCCTAGCCATGACAAATCAAAAGGTCTTACTCTCAATCTCTTGACTTGCTTACACAAACTAGAGTTACATAATATGTACTTTTATGTGCATTCCTTATATTTCTTTTGCTAGTAAAATTGAGTGATTTTCCCCATTCAAACTGGTCTAGTCCAGCTATAATTTGTTAGGGATGGAAGAATGGAAGACAAACAGAATTTTGTCCACAACAGCTGACTCTTCTGGAATGATTTGAATATAAGCTGTTATGGTAGTTTGAAAGAAAGTGGTCCCTACAGGGAGTGCCACTGCTAGGAGGTGTGGCATTGTTGGAGTATGTGTGGTCTTGTTGGAGGAAAAGTGTGTCACTGTGGAGACAGGCTTTGAGGTCTCATGTATGCTCAAGCCATGCCCAGTGTCTCAGTCTACTTTCTGTTGCCTGTGAGTCAAGATGTAAGAACTCTCAGCTCTTTCTCTAGCTCCATATCTGCCTGCACAACACAATGATGATAATGGACTAAACTGAACTGTAAGCAAGCCACCACAGCTAAATGTTCTCCTTGGTCAGAGTTGCCTTGGTCATGGTGGCTTGTCACAGCTATATAAAGCCTAACCAAGATAGTTGTCTCTTACAGTCTCCTGTATTAAACCCTTGGCCACCAGCTCTCTGTGGTACTGTTTTGAGAATGTGTAAACTTTATGAACTGAGGCCTCATTGGGAGAAGTGAGTAACTGGGAGTGTATCTTTGGGGTTGGAAAACAGTATCTTATCACAGATCTATCCTTTCCTTTTGCTTCCTGATCCATATGAGGAAAATATGTCCTTCCACTGCAGACTTCTTGTGCCAACATGTTTTCATTACAGACCCAGAATCACCTGGGGCCAAAGACCATGCACTGAAAACTTGGAAAACTTGACTTAAATGATTCCCTCCATGCTTAATTTGTTATATGGGTTACAGCTATGCCAAAAAAGAAGAGAAAGAGAAAAACCCAGGCACCTATTATTTGACTGGGTACAGAAATCATTGCCAGCCTTGGGCCTCCTTCCCCACACTTTTACTACCAGTGAAGGAAGGTCAGCAGCCAAACCTGTCAATTACTAAGCAGCAGAATTAGGCACTAGGCAGGGAAGCCACGTTCCAGTCATTGCAAGGTACGGAATTTATCTTCTGGGAAATCTCTACCCACTTCTTGATGTGACTCACTTTGGAATGCGAGGAATCAGTCACGATTCGTTCATTTAATTTGTCCCCTGAAAAGGAGGAGAAAGAATCTATTAATTGTGTGGTACTGGCAGAGATTTTTCAGTTCATAAACCAAAGTTCCACTTCTGATTATCAAACACAGCAGACACCATCATACTCACACCAAAAATGAAGAATCATAATTAGAGATGCTCAGTAAAGTCCTCTATGTTAGATTATTCCTGGGATGAGAACAGTCTTTAAAACCAGCACTGAGAACCCTTACACTAATAAGGACACACCCATCCCTTTCCCTTGTTAGTTTCTTTTTCTGGAAAGAAGAAAAAGCCATGAAATTTGATACAAAAAATTTGACTCTGGGTGACTTGGGAGCAATAAATTTTTTACATCAAATGTCTGAATTTTATGTTTTGAGTCATAATTGCTATAGGAGGTGTCCGGGTGTGAGCTAGAGGGGGGTTGACTATTAAATGTAGTTATTTGGCGGAGTTGCTACCACTATAAGTGGTAGAGAACATTCCTTAAAAATTCTGTCAATATAAATTAATTGACATGATTTTATTGCTTAGCAATATAAGAATATTCATCTTTAGCCTTTAGACATGTATCTTTTATTTTAAAAAACTATCATTGTAGTTGGATTTTCTTTGGATAGCCAGCTCCCAAATAATGACAGGGAGACTTATTAGTAATTATGAATGTTTGGTCTTAGCTTAGGCTTGTTTCCAACTAGCTCTGATAACTTAAATTAACCCATTTATATTAATCCATGTTTTTCCCCATGAATTCTTACTTTTCCTCCACACTGTACATCTGACTCCCTCCAAACCTCACTGGCTTAATCCTGTGTGCCTCAGATTTTTTTCCAAGTTCCTTTCTCTCCCTGGAAGTCCTGCCTATTCTCTCCTGCTTAGCTATTGGTCTTTCAACTCTTTATTAAACCAATCAGAAGGTGTCTTAGGCAGAGACACATCTTCAAAGAATACAAAATGATAATCCCACAACATATCATATTTTGGAAACACTTTGGTCTGAGCACTCCATTCTCATGTGTCTACCACTGATGTGGGAGGTCCTTCTGCATATGTGTTGCTTTTATTGGTTACTGAATAAAGAAGTTGCTTGGACCTATTACAGGGAAGAATAGAGCAAGGTGGGAATTCCAAGCAGTGATAGATGAGAAAGTAAGCAGAGTCAGGAGAGATGCCATGTAGCCGCCAAAGGAGAAAGATGCCTGTGGAAAACCACCAGAACCTTGCCTGTAGGCCACAACCTCATGATGATACACAGTTTAATAGGTATGGTTAATTTAAGATAGGAGAGCCATCTAGCAATACACTTAAACAATTGGCCAAACAGTATTATAATTAATAAAGTTTATGTGTGATTTTTTTTCTGGTCTGGGTGACTAGGAAATGAATGAGCAGCCTCGGCCTACATGTCATCTTCTCATAGATGGTTCCCCAGAATATTCAGGGTTGAGTACATCATACTCTTAAGTCTACGTAGGCTTGCACACACCACCTTGACCTACTCTTGAGTATTCCCTACTCTCTTTTAGTTTCCACAAAAGCTCAAACTTACAGAGAGAATAGGAGCTTTAAATAGCACAGTTGCATCAAAATGCCTAATAATGTTTTTCTATAAATCATAATCACCCAATAAGTGTTTGTTGAATTGGACTCTACTTGCAAAGCAAATTTCAGTTAGGTAAACCTTTGTGGTTTTTTTGTTTATTTGTTTGTTTTTTTTTGATTTTTACTTTAGTTAGGAAAACATCCAGCTTCCCTTTACTCAACAACCGGATTACATTGGCAACAGAGTACAACTGCCTAGAGGTTTAAGAAAAGCACAATGCTGCAAGCATTTTTGTGACAGCCCAGTTCTGAGAGGACAGATGTGAAATCAAAAACACTGAAGAATAATGCATTCTGGCTGAACCAGACCAGTGCAGCCTTCCAGGAGCTCCTGTTATTAGCCAAGCTTGTCAAGAACTAATCATTAGCTTTCAAGTTCTGGAAGGCTACTCTGAAAGTTTACTTTAACCTTAACATACACAAAAATGTTTGTATTGCTACCCCCTGATAAGAAAACTATTAGCATTCATTAAGTGCAGCCATAAATCTCTCCCTTTAGAAGAACAATATTGCAGCCTTCCAACTGCCATAATGAATGCAGTGTTTAATCTCTCCTTGGGAGAGTGTCCTGGCTTCAGACTTTCTGCCACAGTCACACTACTGGGAAAACATGGCATTCTGGGAATGGGCCTGATGCCAAAGATGTTATACTGCACTGAAATTCCGTTTCAGAGTGCCTGCAAATTATTTTTAAGTGAGATGCCTCAATTTTGATAAGAAACTAGAAAGACATGTGACTTATTCAGAAAGGGATTCCTGACCTTTATTGAGCATCCTTTAGATGGCTCATTGCTGTGGCTGCATTGTGTTTGCATTAGTTATTTTCTCCATATATCCAGTCTCCATGCTACTGCTGTGCCAAAGCTGGGGGGTGAATGGAGGTGTTAAAACTGACTTAGAGGCCTAGGATTTGAGATCACATGTAGACATGCATAGCAGTTTTAATTTAGCTCTCTCTGCCTCTAGATCAGTGTTCTCAACTTTCCTAATGCTGAGACCCTTTAACCTATGTTCCCCATGTTGTGGTGACCCCTAATCATAAAATTATGTCAATTGCTACTTCATAACTGTAACTTTGCTACTGTTATAAATGGTAATGCAAATATTGGTGTTTTATAATGGTCTTAGGTGACTTCTGTGGAAGAGTCATTCAATGGCCAAAGGGGTTGTGACCCACCTGTTGAGAAGCACTGCTCTAGAGCATGGCATTGATAATGCTGCCAGTGCCATTCCTGTGAGTAATATTTTGATCCAAAGAAAACCATGGAGACCTGGATCATTGTTTCTGTTCCTGTTACAGCTTATAGAGTTAAGTCTTTTGTTTACTTTAGCTGGCACAATGTTCCAGGTTTTCCTTTGAAGAATGGCTTCCCTAGGTTGCAATATTCTTAAACATACCCCCACCCTGGGAGCTCTGCTTTAAACTTCAAGGTCCCTGGATGACAAACACCTGATGCCCCATGTCATCTGCTATAGTTGCACAGCTGAGCTATGAAGCAGTGGGAACCAATGGCCTGGGGACAGGGAATTGTATCTCTATAGACCAATAAGACTAAGATTCACCCTGATGTACTAAATTATCAACCAGATGTGAGAAATCCTTTGTAGTGTGTAGCATCTCATCTTCCTCTTCCGTACAGTTCTTGCACAGGAATCTAAATTTCCAGCCTTTTAGGGCCTCTGGGTTTCTAAGGCAGATGGTAACGAAGGATCTTTATCTCCATGGGGATCTTAGCTTCACAAAAAAAGAAAGCTATACCAGCTTTTCTAAGTCTGAACATGTGTCTCATAGGCAATGTCACGTGAAGACCACCCAGAGCTGTAGCCTTCCATGGGCCCTTTACACCCTGGAAGAAGATGGGATTGAGGTAGTGAAATGGGAGTGCTGAGTACTGGGGAGTAGTGATTTGCTCATTCATTGCAGGAGAAATTGAAGGTCACCATAAGTACTGTGTCAGCATCTAGAACATTATCCTGTGAGTTGAGCATCTGGTCCCTAAAAATTCAAAATCCCAAACACATCACAATCTGAAACTTTTTGAGCAACTACACAATACTACTGTGACAAACACTCATTAAAAACATTGTAGAAAACTTGATTTTTATTATAAATAAATGTCATGTCTAGGCTTGGGTTCTACCCCTAAGAAACTTTATTATATAAGCAACTACTACCAAGCCTGAAAATGCTGAAGTTTCAATAACCTCTCAATATTTATTGAGCTAGTTTGAGAGAGGTGCCCACTGTGTAGCCTCAGCTGACTTCATCTCATGACCTTCCTGCCTCAGGCTCCCAAATGCTGGAATTCCATGAGTGCACTACTGTATTCTGATGGTTTCAGGCATTTTGGTCAAGAGATGCTCAACCTGTATACAAAATATGGTAGACCTTGTCTTCCAGATTAACAAGAGAGACAACATCCTAGTGAGATAAAAGTCAACAACATGGCTTATATATATTTCAGGAAGCTTAATGGACTGGCTTACAAGTTGTATTAGAAGATGTAGAGCATCTGGAAGGGAGAGAGAAAGGCAGCTGATGGTGGCAAACAGTTTCAGTGTACTCCTGAGGTAGAATCTATCTGCTTAGTTCTGTTTGGATGGCAGCTCATTCCCGAGTCAGTTCAGAAATATTACAGTGGAATGTCAGTCAGCTTTTAGCAAGCTTTATGCTTTGGTGTGTGTGTGTACATATGTGTGTGTAGAGTGTCTTGTATGTATGTTGTATATGCATATATGTACTATATATATATATACAATTATGTGTGTGATATATGTGTGATGTATGCGTTTGGTGTACGTGTGTGTGTAGAGTGTGCTGTACGTATGTTGTATATGTATTTATATGCTATATGTGTATGATTATGTACATGATGTATATGTCTGATGTATGTGTTTGGTATGCATATGCACACATGCGTGTGTGTGTGTGTGTGTATGGTGAATGCACATGTGTTTGTGTGCAGATACAAATGCCCATGCATGTGTGAAGGGCCAGAGGACATGGCCCTGCTTTGTCACTCTCACCTGTATTCCATCAAGAACCAGGTTCATGGAACATAGGACTGATGTGGCATCCAGCAAGCCCCAGTTGTCCTCCTGTCTCTGTTCCCCGTAGCACAGGCTTCTAAATGCTCGAAGACAAGACTAGCTTTTCACATGGTGTTGGCAACTCATACTCTGGTCCCCATGCTTCTGCAACAAATGCTTTACGCTGTTACCCACTGAGCTAGCTCCCCCCTGCTTTTGTTAAGCTTTATATGTTCAGCTTGCTTGAATACATCTCCATAAATATTCTATTCTGTGAAGAATTGAAAAGGACATGGAGAATTCCCGTTGAAAATGAATCATCATAATTATTTTATTATATCTGCAATGTTTTTTCTACCTGATTTTGAGTCATGTTTGTTATTTTTTATTCCCTTAAGAATGAAATAATAGGAATATCCATGTACTACAAAGATAAAATCAGTGTATTTGTATATACATGAGAGAATGACAGAAAGAGGGAAAAAATTCTTCAAATGAATTCAAAATAAAACCCGTGTGATCTTATCTGCCTAATAAACTATGGAAATGGTATTTTAGCCTCAGCAGGAGCTTAACTATTTGCATAAGTTTTCAGTTCCCTTAAGGGGCTTCAAAAACTCTAAATAAGTGAAAAAAGATTGTTGGTTTCTTCTGAAAGCGCTGGCTGGATGCGAGCCACAGCTGAGGATGAGAGAAATCCGAAAGGTCAGGGCTTGGAAAGCAGCCAGAAACAGCTCTGATTCCGTGGTTCTTTTCAGATCCTCCACCTGGTTGCAGGGCAACCTCTCTCCACGTTGGTGTATTTTTTCTGCTTCTCTACTGCTAGCACACATGCATGAAGAAAAGAAAGACGATGAATGCCTCCCATGTCCTAAGAATGGGGTGGGAATTCATTACTTTCTATACAAAGAATTGCAGAAACACCTGTGAAGAGTTGTCCCCAAGTTCAATTATACAATGATTACTGGTAAGGTTTTGAGGGGTAGAGAAAAACTAGACATGGAGTCTTCAGAAGAGTAGGGGATCTTCCAGTAGTTTCCAACAGCAAAAAAAAAAAAAAGTAACAGCAAAAGAGAAAAAAAAACAGGCTTCCATCTAGCACTATGGAATGCTGGGAATTGCTCCTAAGTGGTTTGACTTCGGTCTAATATCCATCAGGTAGCAGCAGTCACCCGATACTTGCACACTGGGACCACACAAGGCCCCCAATTCAGTGGTTTAATGTCTTGTTTTATTAATCCAATCAGTTAAAGATTTTGAATATAATTTAATCTGAGCATTTGCACATGGAGCTAGCGAAACTTCATTGATTTGATTTTGGCTTGTTTTTAGGGCTTCCTACATTTATTCATGATTCCCAAACCACCCAGCTACATTTTCTTTATTTACAGTGTTAAATTAATCTAATGTATGGATGATATTGAAGTTGAAGGAACGTTACATCTCTTGGGTACTTTCTCACATTTGATGGATAATGAAAATGGCAAATCAGATCTATAAATTTTTACAGTGACTTGAAAAAAGAAGCAAAAAGTAGGAAGGTGAATGTCCCCCCACTTTCCAAGCACCCTGTTAGCTGCCCCAAGCAATACTGTGCTGGTTAGTTTTATGTCAAGTTGACACAAGGTAGGGTTATAGGTAGTAAATTGAGAGGCCACCAGTTGAAAGTAAAACTCCATAAGATGGGGCTTTTGGCAAGCCAGTAGGATATTTTCTTAATTAGTAATTGATGGGGGAGGATCTGGCCCACTGTGGGTGGAGTCTTCCCTGGGCAGATGGTCCTGGGTTATATAAAATATAGACTGAGCAAGCCAGGATAGAGGGCTCCTCCATGGCCTCTGCTTCAGCTCCTGCCTCCAGGTTCCTGCCCTGCTTGAGTTCCTGCCCTCACTGCTATTGATGATGAAAATGAAATGGTGACTTAACCCTTTCCTTCCCAAGTTACTTCTGGCCATGCTGCTTCATTTATCATAGCAAAGTAGCCCTAAGACAACTACAGAGATCTTTTAAAAATCCATCATCAAATGTTATTAAAAGAGCTATTAAACTGATTCCTTATATATTATGTATTTCTTACTTCTCTATCAAAGTCATACATTCAACACTTTAGTTCAGACTTTATGCTATTTATTTAGTCTTCAGAATTTACTGGAATAAAATAATGTAAGCCTGTAATCCTTTCTCAATTATATGCTTACATTCATTTATTTTCTTTTTCTTCTTCTTTTCTTTCTTGTGTCTCTTTCTCTGTCTATTCTCCATCTTCCTTCTATTTTTAAGACACTTATTGAATTATAACCATATACAAATACTTCCTAAGGAAAAATGCAGGGGAAACTCAGTAGATAAAGTCATCAACCTAAAAGCTTCCTTGAGCCTCTATATTTTCCCCTGCCTTCTCTTCTCAATACCTCCTCTGCAATCAACCAATCCACTATTATCAGATGACACTTCCATTATTTTATATTAATGGTTTAATACATCATGTATTCTTGCAGTCTATTGATTTATTTCCAAATAATAATGTGGTGTCGTAATACCACATTCTCCTTATCAATTCACATCTTGTTGGGCTACAAAATGTGTTCATATTTCATCTGTTATACATAAATCTGACATCAATATTCATAACAAACCTCCTTATATCAATCTGATCTCCATTTTCTTGGATAAATACTAGTAGAATAGGTGGATGCTGTCTTGGGCAAATACTTAACATTTTAGAAAATCAGCAAGCTGTTTTCTAGAGAGGTGATCCTTTCCAGCTCTGTAGACTCCTTGATAACTCTAACACGACATCATCCCCAGCCTCCAGCCCTAGATATGGCTGCTGTGCAGTGTCTCAGATATTCTCATAAGAGTCGGGGAGGATTTTTCTATAGTCTTAATTTGCAGAGATTTTTTGACTACTGGGGTTGTACACATTTATATTTACTTATTTATGATGCTTATCTCTTTTTCAATAAAATGTTCATAAATTTGGCTATTTCTGTTGAGTTGTTTGCTTTTTTATTATCAAATTCCGAAATAAAAAACTTCTAATCTGATTACAAGACCTTTACTGTTTATGTGATACGCAAATAATTCCCCTCAATCTGTTGCTTTCCTTCTTCATCTCTCAGCATTGTGTTTTGAAGTGTTGTTTTTTTTTCAAAGTAAAACCAAATTTACAAAACTTTGTGAATTGTACGTTTAATCTCTACAGGTAAACACTGTAACTATGTTATAAAGATCCTCACTCCTATATTTTGGTGTGTCTTGTGGGTATGTGGTGCAGTGTAGTGCTGTGTGGTGTGGTGTGAATGGACTTGGTAGTGTAGATGGTAGATGTATGCATGTGTTCATGTGTAGGTGGGGTGCAAGTGCATGCCTGTGCACATGCATGTGTAAACCAGAGGTTGACAGCAGTTTCTTTCCACCTTTAGTTTTTGCGACAGGACCAATCAATGGGCCTGAAGCCCATTAACTCAAACAGACTGAGTGGCTAACGAGCTTCAGTGATCCACATGTAACTATCAACCCCAGTTTTGAGGTCACAAGAATATCTTATCAGAGCACAGATTTTACATGGGTTCTAGGAATCTGACCCCAGATCCTCACCCTTGGATGATAAGCATTTTACTAACTGAGCCACCTCTTAGGCCTATCTCCTCTTTTCTGTACATTCAAAAGTTTAAAATTTTTTACATTAGGCCTGTGATTAATTTTGAATTAATTTTTCTCAGTGTACACAGACACATGCACATACCTACACTAACAAGCACAGTTTTACCACACCACATACCGGCTTTAATTTGTTTGGAGTACATTATTTGGCATGATTTTAATCATGTCATTCCATTATACATTAATAAATATGAGTTATAAAATAGAATATTTTATTTTAAGGTTGTTATGTTTTGTTTAAACAACAATCCCATTACTTTTCTCTAATACTCTTTCATGGAATCTACAATAGTAAACCTATTACTCCTAGTAATGAGAGACGTGGAGCCTGAACCAGGCATCTTTTATAACCAGGCAAGGTGTCAAGTAGAGGGATTAGGACACCAATACACCTACAAAATTTTCACCCTACAATTTGTCCTTCTTGCAGAGTGTTCTGGGACTGGAGCCTAGCAGAATCATCATCAATGTGACTAGAAGGACTTCATCCAGGAACTGAGGGGAGCATATATGTTATGGCTAAGTGGCTTGGTGCTCCTGTGGGATTCCTAACAGGGGAAGCAGGGACTGTCTCTGACTCTTTTGTCTGCGTGTAGACCCGTTTCCTCCTACTGGAGTACCTCAAAGAGGCTTGATGTGATGGTATGTGCCTGGCCTTATTGTAAGTTGTTTTGCTATATTTGGTTGATAGCACTGAGAGGCCTGATCTTTTTTTGAGGGAAGACAGAAGACGGGTAGATCTGGGAGAGAGGGGAGATTTGAGGAAGCGGCTGGGGGAATGGAGAGGAGGGGAAACAACACTTGGGCGGGGTAATATATGAAAAAAGAATCAGAAAATAATAAAAACAAATATATTTATTGTCCTTCCTTTGTGGATATATTATGGCTTCCAGGGTTTTTTGTATTTATGAGATTCCTGTGTGTGAACATATGTCTTGTGTCTATATGTGGTTCTTGTGGGGTTTTTTGTCTGATAGTTTTTGTTTTGTCTCACTCCGATTTGTTCATTTCTATTTTGTCTTATTTTATTTTATTATTATTCCCTAGATGCCTATCTGCTTTATTTTTAATGAAATAGGTGTCTTTGTTTTCTAAAATAAAAAGTAGTATACAGATTTGACAAATTAGCAAAATGTGTTTTACTTATTCATAAAACACAATATAAATTCAATAATTTATACTGAATTATTAAGGTATAAACTTGTGAAGATTTAAATTAGCTACCATACTTTGAGTGGCCTTTTTATTTTCTTTCATTGAAAACAGATTTTTTCCCTCACATAATAATATCGTGATTACAATTTCCTCTTACTCTACTTCTCCCCATTGTTTTCTGCTGAATTAATTTTTATAGACCATATAAGACACAAATCAAATCCCATTATTCTAACACCTTTATTTGAAAGGCTATAACTTTTTAACTTATTAAGCTTTCATGTTATCAAGATTATATTTATCAAACGGCATTATTTTGAACTTTCTGTTTTGGGTTGTTAATGTGCACATATGATCACTAGGTCAGGGCTGCACAGTCCGATCGAGTCAGTCCTTAAACATTTATTCTTTTAGATTTGCTTTGGATAGTCTGTGCCCTTTGCCTGTCTCTATTTTTAATCAGATTCCTAACACTTGAGAACAAAAGGCAGTAAATTTGTTTATTTTTTAAGAGAATATTATTTCAGTTTCTAAAATAGAATTTTTAGAACAATTTCAGATGCACTACAAAATTGAACATAAATAAGATAGGAATTCATATATTCATTTGTCCTGTTTATTCATCATTTGAGGGAGATGTTGAGATTTAACCAAGGCCTCAAAGACACTAAGCAAGCCTCCTACCACTGAGCCATATCCTGGTCCTCCTGGCCCTTATAATCATAGGCCCTTCATCCAGACTGAACATTTGTTAAAAACATTTTGCCTACATTGGTAGATCATTGACATAAAATTTATAAACTTTCATTAGGTTACACTTCTGGTGTCATCAGGACAAATACCAGGCAGTCTTGCCCAACCTTAATATTACATGGGAAGGTGCTCCCTTGCTCTACATCCTCTCCAGCATGAGCTGTCACTTGTGGTTTTGATCTTGGCCATTCTAATAGGTGTAAGATGGAATCTCAAGTTGTTTTGATTTACATTTCCCTGATGACTAATGTTGTTGAACATTTCTTTAAGTGTTTTTTGTCCGTTTGAGATTTCTGTGTTGAGAATTCTCTGTTTAGATTTGTATCCCATTTTAAAATTGGGTTATTTGGTTTGTTGATGTCTGGTTTCTTGAGTTCTTTATTTATTTTGGAAATTGTAGCAGCATTTCAATTGCATTTTAATAAATAAAGCTTTCCTGAAGATCTGAGAGTAAGACAGCCCCACTGGTCAGCCTTACAGCCAGGCCTTTAATCCTGGTAGCCACACTGGTTGCCATAGAAACCGGGCAGTGCATACCTTTAATCCCAGCAGTGCATGCCTTTAATCCAAGCCCCAGAGAGGATTATAAAATGGGAGGAGACAGCTCTCAGACCCAGTCTCATTCTGAGATTCCTGGAGGCAGGATAGCCATATCAGGCCAAGGTCAAGGTAAGAGCCAGTGGCTGACTGCTTTGCTTTTCGGATCTTCAGATTGAACCCCAATTTCTCTCTCTGAGTTTTTATTAATTGTGCTTCAGGAAACCATCCCTCTGTCAGATGTGGGATTGGTGAAGATCTTTTCCCATTCTGTAGGCTGCTGTCTTGTCCTATTGATGGTGTCCTTTACCTTACAGAAACTTTTCAGTTACATGAAGTCCTATTTATTGTCAATCCTAGTGTCTGTGCTATTAATGTTCTGTTCAGGAAGTTGTCTCCTGTGCTAATGTGCTCAAGAATGTTCCCCATTTATTTTCTATCAGATTCGCTGTATCTGGATTTATGTTGAGTTTTTTTTTTATCCACTTGGACATGAATTTTGTTCAGGGGGATAGATTTAGATCTATTTGTATTCTTCTACAGACAGACATCCAGTTTCAGCAGCACCATTTGCTGAAGTTGCTTTCTTTTTATCACTGCATAATATTGGCTTCTTTGTCAAAAACTAGGTGTCCATAGGTGTGTGTATTTACGTCTTGCTCTTCATTTCAATTCCATTGTTTCACCTGTCGGTTTTAGGCCAGCCACTTGTGGTTTTTATTACTACAGCACTGTAATAGAGCTTTAAATAAGGGATAGTGATAGCTCCAGAAGTTTTTGTTTTTTAAATAGGATTATTTTAGCTATTTTGGGTTGTTTTTTTCCATATGAAATTGAGTACTGTTCTTACAAGGTCTGTAAAGATACTGACCTTTCCCTGTAATAAAATTGATGACTACCTTAATTGTCATCATAGAACCTTCAACCAGCAACTAATGGAAGCAGATACAGAAATCTACAGCAAAGCACTGGGTCGACCTATGAGCAAGGGTCAAGACCATGATGAGGATACCCACAGAAACAGGTGACCTGAACTAGTGAGAGCTCAGATTCTGGGCTAATAGAGGGAGAACCTGCATAGGCCCAAACTAGGCCCACTGAATGTGGGGGACAGTTGTGAGGCTTGAGCAGTCTGTGGGACCACTGGCAATGGAATCATGATTTATTGCTAGTCCTTGAACTGGCATCTAGGAGCACATTCTTTTTGGAGGGATACTTTGATCAGCCTAGATATAGAGTGGAGGGCCTTGGTCTTGCCTTGAAGTGAAGTGTCAGACTTTGTTGACTCCCGGTGGGAAGCTTTACACTTTCTGAGGAGTGGATGTGGGGATGGGGTGGAGCAGGAGGTGGGGAGAGAGTGAAAATGGGGATAGCTATATAAAATGAGAAAAAAAAATTGTATTAAAAATTTCTTTAAAAAAATAAAAATGTTTAAAAAACCACAAAACAAAGCAAAAGATTCTGTTTGGCAATGTTTTTTGAATTGGCCTTTTATGAAAACATAATCTATATGTCCAAGACATTAGATTTCTGTACATTTTAAATGATTTCGTCACTACCAAAAGAACAAAATTGTGTTGGGATTTTGACAGGGATTGTTTTGAACTTGTAGATTGCATTTGGTAAGTTGGACATTTTTACTATGTTAATCCTACCAATTCATCAGCATGGGAAATCTTTCCATCTTCTGATATCTTTCTTCAAAGACTTGGAATTCTTGTCATACATATTTTTCACTTGCTTGGTTAGAGTTACACCAAGATATTTTATATAATTTGAGGATGTAGTAAAGCGTGCTATTTTCCTGATTTCTTTCTCAGCCTATTTGTCATTTGTATATAAGAGGGCTACTATTTTTTTGAGTTAATCTTGGACTATTTGGCTAAAGATGTTTATCACCAGTAGGAGTTCACTGGTAGAATATTTGGGGCCACTTATGTATACCACCATATTGTCTTCGAATAATGATAACTTGATTTCTTCCTTTCCAATTTATATACTCTTGATCTTCATTAGTTATTTTATTGCTCTAACTAAAACTCCAAGTGTAGTGATAGGGGAGCGGGCCTGCTTTTCGTCCAGCCTGGCTCCCGCACGGCTAGCTTATACCCCAAAATA
>LOJH01015821.1:0-23211 GCA_001685095.1 Ellobius talpinus | reverse complement strand
TACTAAGTCTAGTGTTAAAGAGCAAAGAAATGGAGCCAATGCAACTCAGGCTTATTACTTTCGAGCCACACGATATTGTCCGTAAAGCCATAGAACTGGAGGAAATCATAGGCCAGAAATTTTTGTCACATGGCAAAACAGTCTGGCAGAAAATGCTTTTAAAACAGCATTTATCCTTTTCAAATTCTCATTTGTGCATACAAATAACATAGTTGGCCGTATTAATTCCCTATTATCCATTCTTGTCTCCTATGGGACTTTTTCTCTACATTATAGCAATGCACATGGCATAGATGGGGTCAAATGGTGGTTCTATATTTAGTAGATTTCCACAGTGAAGGACTAATTTATATTCCATCAGCGAGGAAGAGTTCCTTTTCCCCACATTCTCGCCAGCATTTGTCAATTGTTTTTCTTGCGGTTAGCCATTCTGACTGGACTGAGATTAAATCTCACTGTGGCTTTGATTTCATKTCTCTAGTGTCTAAAGATGTTGAATGGTGATGTTTTTCCTAATAATAATCTGCTTCAGACTGATAGTACTTTTATGTTCTAAACAAATGGGGACAGTTTCCCAGTCCTCTGTGCTGCTTTCAGGTTGTTTTCTAATGCCTGAGCATCTTTAACATTCTGTGATTATTCTATTATTTATGAACTCAATAGAGTCTTTCTGCCTTGTTTTTCTTTGCAACAGTCTTTTGAAGGACACATCTTTTTTCCAAATGACATGATTTTTTTCCTATTTTTCAAGATATATTTCCACAACGAATTCAATATAGCAAAGGCTTCTGTGAATCATACATATACCACATTTCTTTAAACCTTATTTTATTTAATTAACCGTTTTTCATTTACTTTACACACTGATCACCGTTTCCCCTCCCTCCTCTCCTCCTGATCCCTCCCACAGCCTCCCATCTCCCCCACTAATCCATTCATCCCCAATCTCCATTCAGAAAAGGTCAGGCCTCCCAGGGGCTTTATCCAAAGCATGACACAGCAAGTTGAGGTGGAAAAGCGCTTCTCCCCCTGCATAAAGGCTGGGCAAGGTAATTCAGCATGGAGAGAAGGTTCCCAAAAGCCGGCTAAGCCCCAGGGATAGGTCCTTATCCCCTGCTAGGAGCCTGCAGACAGATCAAGCTAAAAAACTGTCACATATATGCAGAGAGCTAGGTCGATCCTGTGCGGTTCTCTAGCTGTTGGTCCAGAGTTCATGTACTTTCACAAGCCCAGGTAAACTGTCTCTGTGAGTTCATCCATCATGATGCCCCCCCTTCAACTCCCATAGCTTGTACAATCCCTCCTTCATGTATTCAGCAGAACTCCCAGAGCTAGGCCCAGTGCTTGGTTGTGGATCACTTCATCTGCTTCCATCAGTTACTGGATGTAGGTTCTATGGGGACAATTAGGGTACTTATCAATCTGATTAAGGTAGATAGCCAGTTCAGGTACATTCTCCACTATTGCTAGGAGTCTTAATGGGGGTCATCCTTGTACCTTTCTGGGAGTTTTCCAGGCATCAGGTTTCCCCCAACCCTAAAATGCTCTCCACATCAAGAGGTCTCTTTGGTTACTCCCCACAACTCTCAGTTCTGCCCCCAACCCACCTCCCCTGCCCAGCCCACCCAACAGGCTCCTTTGCATTTTTTAATGAGTAAAAATGACTATTTTTATTCTCACATAGATTTTTAAATATTGAAAAGTAACAGAAAAGTGAGGTAGATTTATGTACAAATGTGACAAAATTATAAGTAAAAAGAAATATACAACCTCCTGCAAATCAAAAAGGAAGGGAAAATACTCAATAGAAAATGCAAAAAAAAAAACAAAACCAGAAACAAAACAATTAATATAGAAAAGAGGATTTCTAATGAATGGTAAACTTTGGAAATCTCCTCAATTATAAGTGAAAGAGAGTTCATTGAGAAGGGTCTGGAGAGGCAAGACTTGTAAACCTGGGTTGTGAACATTGTACATAACACCTCATGCAGTAGACTAAAATTTTTCAAGAGAGAATTATACATGGCTATAACTTCAAGATACAATGTAAGCTCCAGACGATAGGGATAGAAAACTTTGAGGCAGCACAATTACTAAGGATTAAGAACTAGAGATATTAGACAACACTTAGTAGATGAGGATAGAGAGAA
Organism: Ellobius talpinus; assembly: GCA_001685095.1. Lineage (NCBI taxonomy): Eukaryota > Metazoa > Chordata > Mammalia > Rodentia > Cricetidae > Ellobius > Ellobius talpinus. The sequence goes on along the minus strand of LOJH01015821.1, from coordinate 21,061 downwards.
GGGGAGGAGAGAGAGGGAGAGAAAGAGAGAGAGAGAGAGAGAGAGGAGAGAGAGAGAGAGAGATCTAGTGTTTAGCACATTGTATGGTATCTCCCAAACAAAATTCTGGAGAAAAAGCCATATAGGAGCATAAATATTGGATGATTCAATTATATAGTCTTTGAAACCCCACAATATTAAATAAACTTTGGCAACAGAATTAGAAAAGGAAAACAGCCAATGTTTTTCATTATGAAAGTAGTGAGAGTAAGATAGAGGTGTTCTGGAGGTCTTTGAATATCCTGTTTTAACCTTGATTTTGAATGGCAATGTGTTTATCACTCTTATAATCATGTTATATATGTGTACAATAAAATATATATTCCAATTCATTTTTATTGCTATATATTCTAAAATAAGTGCTTAAAGAAACAAAAGAAGTAAACATCACTGCTCTCTTTGGCGTATTGTAACTCCCTCCAGAGATAGGTTTCACATTCATTGAGATTATTTCTATTCCTATACAATAATTTGTAAGTACAAAATATCATGTTATACTAATATTAATTAGTATTTTAAGAAAATTTTTATTGTATACCCTCATCACCATCCTTGGGGTTCAAAAGCCTGTGGTGGACATGGTGTCCTGGCAGCCAGCCACTCGGAGTCTGGCTCCTGCTTCACAGTCCAGTCACCCAGATCCCAGAAGCTTCTGTGTCTTTGAGAAGCTCCCCTCACTACAAATAGCATTCCATGAAACAATTAAAGCCCAATAAGGTCTCTGTTGGAGTGTATGGAACAAACTTCCATTCAACTTTTACTGCTATGTGGGAGGCTACTCCTTGCATGTGGGCACTGGATCCAAGACCTTGAAGGCCAGAACTAGACAATCCAAGAACCAATGCCCACAGAAGGATCACTGCCACCCAAGGACATTTAGAAGGTTAATGGCTGGGCTCTGTGTGGGGGCAGCACTGCTCTCTGTATCAGAATATTCTCAAAGGACAAGGACATGCCTCATCTCTTTGCCAATGAACCAGAGTCCTTATTTCCCATGTTCTCCCACAGGTTTTTCTAGGGATCACTGCCTCTTCCTTCCTAACACAGGGATACTGAATTCCAAAAGCACCACGTGGCACCACTGATGGTCTCTGACTCCAGGCTTAGTGCCTGGCCTCGGCAGCTGTCTACGCTGTGCCCATAGCAGCTGAAAGTCCTGCTGGTACCTTCTACCAGTAACAACTGGGCAACACCGTAACCCAGTACTCAGGACTCCATGCCCCAGTTTTCTAACCAGAAATGATGATATAAAGTCCACGCCTTTCTGGACTAAAAGTATTTTTCTTTATTATGTTAAACTGTTTTCAGGAGCAAATTTCTTTCTGGAAGACTAGAGATAAGACACAGTGAGTTAGTTTGTCCTTTTCTCCAAGAACAGAGCGACACAGAGGATAATCCATTGCCTTAACTAATTAACGTGTGTACAAAGATTTTTATAGCCTAATTTTCATTTCAACTGACGTCATCCCTTTGAATTTGCGTGTATCTATCTCATTTTGTTGTTTGGAATGTATTTCTTCATTGTTCTCATGATGATTGGTTTCATTCAAGGTTGGTGAACATAATGCAGTATATATACTAGGTATATATGTGAAGTTGAATTTGAAAGACTTGAATAAATAGATGGTAAATAGTAATTTTTTTTGAAGGAGGAGGATGCAGCGTGCTCTATCCAGATTCATTTTTAGGGGGTCAGAATCCTATGCTAAGCCTCTGATACCAGTATTATAGACAAAATCTATTATTATTCCTGTTGTATGAGTGAATTGAATGAGTAAGAGTAAAGAAGCAGCACCCAAGTACGCGGCAGTTAATGGACAAGCTCCTGGGAAGAGCCTAAAATATAGACAACATCCGTGTGTTGTCCAAGAAGGTAGACTCATCCAGTCGTTAACTGGGAACCACTGTACTTTCCGAATTGGGAGATTAAGAACCCAAAGCAGAATTTTTGAGAATTATTCTGACAATAGTATGCTTTTATGTCTTCTAGCCTTCTGAGTCCTGTTACAAGTCTAATTCCAAGATTTACTGAAGAAAAATCATTTTAAGACCAGATGCAGCAGCACATGACTTTAATCAGTATGAGGAGACAGAGATTCTCCGGAGTTTCTCCGTAAGGTTCATACCAGTCAGAGCTACACAGTGACAGTGAGATTCCATTTCAAAAAGACTTTTAAATCATTCATCTGAAGAGTATATTTACCAACTCCCAAATGCTGGTTAGCTAATATAATTGCCCCCTTTTATTTCCGTTTAGTCAGTGCAAAGCAGGACCAGAAGGGGATTATATTTCCTACTAAGTAATGTTTTGTATATAACATTATAGTCTCAACAGTCAGAAAACCCAACTCAGAAAGACTTGAACAAATAAAGACTTGGACATGTGTGAGTTACTTGCCAGTGTTTGGCCATTGGTGATAAGACTAGATCCCAGACTAGATAAAATATGTAGGCAAATACTTTCTGCTAAAGGACGACGAGATTTATCTCCTCATGGGGCAGTATGGGAAGACAAGGGAAAAGAACACCTCATGCTACAGTATGGTTATATCTCTTACCAGCTGAGAACTGAGACTTACTACCCAATTAGCAATCGCTGTCAAGGTTGCAGTCAGTGGAGAGGATATTTCTTTCATACAGAGTTTGTATGTTTGTAGGTATTACTATTGAGTGGCAATGAACCAGGCTAAAACCGAAAGAGGTATGGCTTTATTCTACAGTCTGTTATTTTCTGCAACTCTCACAAGCAAGATGAGTAACTTTGTTTACAATGAAGATTCTAAGTTCCTATATCCTACTGATCAATGCTTTAACTTTATCAATCATAATTCTGTTAGGTGGATAACAGAAACAGTCCTATTATATCATTTATGTGTGTTAGCAACACTGTGAAGTTTATAACTTCTAAATCCACTCAAAATCAATCAGAAATGACATATACTGCAATGGAAAGGAGGAATTGGCATTCTCTTAAAGAAGCCACATCTACGCTGGGGTGTTACTTTCTTCTGTAGATCCTCCATTGTCTTATTCCTGGTGATTAAAAGCATATATTGAGACTGCCCTTTAATAAACTTGAATTGTGCCTTATACTGGCTTATTCTTAAAGTCTTTTCTGTGTAAAAGCCAAAGATACAGGTTTCCTGGGGTCTCACTTTGTAAAGGACTAAGGAACTCTTCAGGAAGCTATGGGCTCCTGCATGGAACTGTCTCTTGTTTCTGTTACAGGTGAAAATCACCAAATTAAATCTCTGTATTTTTGTTATCAGTGGTCAGTGTCTGGGCCGCTTATTTCCAGATCTTTGTCTCCTATTCAAAATACTGAAAAGAAGATCTCACACGTGTTTTGAAGTAATCAAGATAATTTATTCAGATTACTGACTCTATACTGTCAAGAATGACAGTAGGTCATATGAGTGAGGATACCCAAACGTCAGAATGTACACCCTGACACTCTTTCATGGAATCTAAAAGAAGGTGGGAAGGCATGTAGTTTGAGTGTTCTCTATTTTGACTGATTGATGATGTCATATATTTTTCTATTATATATGTTTCTTCCTACTATATATTTTAGTTGAGTTATATGCATACCCAATTACACATAGGCACAAAATGATATTCTTTATAAAAGCTATTATAGGAACTAATTTTGCTTTATAGAGCGTTCTTCCAAAACCAGCTTAAACTGGCTCCACTTCTAATCTTCATATTTAGGTACATTGGGAATAGAAAGTGTCTAAATATGGTTGGTATTAGGAGCAAAGAAATCTAGACTTACTGCTTAACCATGTGAGTACATGTGTTCTGCTACAGGTGGGGGCTGAGTGAGTTTTGAGGTTTCAATGTGCATTAGTTGAATGGAATGTGCACACATTTTTTACATGGATGTGAAGGAACTAGCACACCAATTGCATTATTACAAAAGGTGTGTGTTGTACGTAACCAAAGCCAAACTGAGTCCCAGGGTGAACTATCTTCTGTGCTTGCCTGCCTGGCTTTTATCTTGCATGATTTGTTTTATTACCTTTTATTTTTATTTATTTATTTATTTTGGTTTTTCAAGACAGGGTTTCTCTGTAGTTTTGGGGCCTGTCCTGGAACTAGCTCTTGTAGACCAGGCTGGTTTTGAACTCCGCCTGGCTCTGCCTCCCGAGTGCTGGGATTAGAGGTGTGCGTCATCACGCCCGGCTTTTATTACTTTTAAAAGATATCTATACTTCTTAATGCGAGGGCAGCAAAAGTAGCTCTGTACGGTTCATTTACCTCTCTGTGTCACATGCATATTGTTTGCCAATACTTGCCAGGAACAATCCTTATCTATGGGAGCTTTTGTGGAGTCCTCTGAGTACTGATAACCAGGGGCTAATAAAACCATCTTTTCTTTACTCGTTGTTTCTATTTGAATTTATTACTCCTTCACTAAGAAAAGAATGATGATATTCAAGTCAGAATTTAATTTACCTACCTAACCAAAAATAATGTGTGGGGTGTGTGTGTGTGTGTGTGTGTGTATTTAGGAGGGCAAAAATATTAAGAAGAGTTGTTTATCAGGAAGATAATTTAACATAGACATAAGCAAAGGGTTAAAAGAAAGAGTTCTTAGGGAAAGACCAGTGCACACTCATGTGTGTAAATGTTGGCTTTTCAGGAAGAAGTCTCTCCCATCCCTCAAACAAGGTTTATCGTGGTTAATACGGATCGTTAAGCAAGAATAAGGAGACCTTAATACTTTTCTGAATACAGGCTGTGCTATTTGGCACATTATCTTTCCTTACTGGTGTTGTTTATCTCTCTAAGTAGCCTATCAGTAAAGTTTCAAAGAGAACCGGAAAGTGTCACTCAAAAGAGGCCAGGTTTTCTTTTTAGGAGATAGACATTCCCTTAGCTTAACTACAATTGGTTCAGAGTAAAACAGAAATATATGGGGGAGGAGAAAGTCTTGGGAACGACTTCTATCCCCCAGGGCAGTAGTGGGAGGAACTTTTGGCCAGCAGAGGCGCTGCTGTGGGGCCACAAGAAACCCGAAGGACGAGCAAGCCCGCAGTTGCCGAGATGTGGAACCCGCTGCAGGACAGCGACTCTGTGGTGGATCCTGGACGCCGCCAGCGCTGGCTCTGCCCCGGGACACTGGTGCTGGCTTTCTCCGGATTCTTCATCATTGGCTTTGTCTTTGGTAGGATGCATCTGCGGGGCAAACCATAGAATCCCGAGTCGTCGACCCCCGTTTCCTCCCCTTCTTTACTCTGCAGCTCTGTCTGCACCCAGAGGCGATCCTGTTGTGGGTCTACCCCAATGTCCTGATTGGGGGCGGTGGGAGGAGGAGGGAGTAATCCCTATGGATTAAGCGGTGATTTTCTGGCCTTTGTGCCAGACTGAGTTTTGAATAAACTGCTTGTAGGATTGTGCTGCACAGATTAAAGTCAGATTAAAAAAAAAAGCGGAACCGGAGCTATGTTTGAGCCACTGGAACCCTGCAAGACGCCACACTTCTTAGAAGAGCTCTCCGGTGGCTGCTGATCCAGCTCAATCAGCAGGATTGGCGTGGAGTTGCTTTTGCTTGCTTGGGATTTCATCTAGCTCGTTCCTGGGCCGGTTTCTGGGGGGTACCACCGCATTCAGGACATCGCTCTGAATGGAGTTCCTTTCAGTTCGGAATCTTCCTTAGGACGAACAGTGGCAAATTCTGAAATGTTAATTACTGTCAGCACTTTCTCAACATATTCTTACCAAGAGGTCTTTGAGCTTAGTTCAGATTGAGCCCAACTCTGTAAGAAAACTTGAGCAACACAGGCTAACACACTTATGCATTCAGAAATGCATCACTAATTCTCGCTGTGAAACAGTCACTGCGCCTCTTTTAGCCTTCGTGTCTCTATCTTTACGAGCAACTTTAAGAGCAACTTACAGAGAATAGAACACGAAACAGCATGTGAAGCTGTCCTAGAACAACGCTCAGGTCTTCTTTGTAACTGGCTTTAGCACACAGGCCGGTCTAAGACGTCATCCAAGTCGGCCTTCTTTGCTCTGAATTCGAAGTAACCTCCACGGGATTTGTAAAACAGGCTATGAACCAATTGGGTAGCATTAAACCATAGCCTCCAATCTTAACTAATACAAAGATATCAGTAACCACCTATGATTGTTGTGGGACTTCAATGAGTATTTGCTTAGAAAGATGACTTAAATTGATTTTCCATTATTTCAGTTTAAAAGTGAGAAACGAGACTTGGGAAGGCTAGCCGGGAATCAAAAAGGTTGTGTGCCCTAAAGGCAATTTATTGTTTCTACTTTGTTACTCTCACTGTAATCCTTGGTTTCACTGCCCAATGAGTGAGTTTGTTAGTGTGTTCTGTCTCCCCCACATGACTCTATATTCTTTCCGTGTAGTTCTTTTCAGACCTTGGTTCTAATCTATCATCCTCAGGGTGTTCTTCCCTAATCTCAGACTCATCTCCAGGTCCCTTAGTTTTATACACAGAGAGGATAATATATGCCTTTTGGTCCATCTGTCTCCACGTGCTTATTCATGTGCTTCTGTATTTGTGCATATGTGATCAAAACTGTGAAAAGTTCCACGAAGGTTGGCTGGGTAACCTTGTGTATTCCCCAACCAGGTACTCTGCAAACCCTGTAATGATGCCCTATTCCTTTCAGATTAAAATAAACTCATGAGACCAGGGGCTAAGGAGTTGGTTATAAAGTGTCTCTGGCTTTCTGTGCATTGGATTTCTTACAGGGCTATGGAGTACATTGTAGTTCATTGTCATTTCCCAACTTTGAGTTCTCAAGCCTACTTCAATGGGAAACAAAAATGTCAGTACATTTTGCTTTAGTTTCAAATTCAAAGCAGACTAAAAGTTTGGGTTTTATTTAATGCCTTGAGATGATTTAAATATTTGAAATATAGTCATAACCAAGATTCTCTTTTTGATTATCTGCAAATGTTTACATCTGTGGGAAGGTTCATGTATAAGATGAGAGAACAGGGTGCCCACAGAGTTAAGAAGAGGGAGTTACTTTCCAGGGAGCTTAAGTTACAGATAATTGTGAGCTGCCAGAAGTGGTGCTGGGAATCAAACTTGGGTCCGTTGCAAGAACAATATATGCCCTTAACTGCTGAGCAATCTCTTTAGTCACTGTACTCATAATTAATTCATTATAATCATTTGTTAAATGCTTCTTCTATTCTAGCTCTATAGAAAAGCAAGCAATTATGGGCAAAGAGAAACTAATGTAGAAAAAGATACATTTTCAAAATATCTTATCTTAACAATAGTTTGAACAATACTACCAAATCAAATTTCAGTATTAGAATTTCCTGAGAAGTAACAGCAATACATGTAAACTGAAATTTAGTTAAATACATTGTACTTGCTTTGAGATTAAAAAAAGTATGTACTAATATGCTCTTTTCCACATAGAAACTATCAAGGGAAAGAAAACATCAAAGTCCTAGCTAATGCAGAAGATAATTAACTGTGTCTTACATAAAAATAAGACCCAAGCCTAAGTTCATATCTCATTCATAACTTCATATTTTTTAGGATGGTTTATAAAAGCTTCCAGTGAATCTACGGGTATTGTTCCCAATCCTGGCATGAAGAAGTTATTTTTGGACGAATTGAAGGCTGAAAACATAAAAAACTTCTTATAGTAAGCATATACTTAAAAGTTGGGTATTATATAAAAAACCATTGTTCTGTTTAGATGATTTGTTACAGCATTTCATATAGAAAAATTTTGCTTTTTGCAATGTGTTGTTTATTGAGGATCCTGTATTACATTTCATAGGAGAGTATTACAGCTTCAACTTTAACTACCGATCATTAGAAAGCTTCCAGTGTGGGAGTCAACAAAATTCCATGTAAAAAGACTGGCCATTGCAAGCCAGCAAATATCTGTCACAACTGCTTAATCTTGCTTCTGCAGCGCAAAAGAAGCCATAGGAAGCATGAGGCAACTAACTACATGTGCCAGTTCCTATAAACTTGTACTCATGAGCACTGAAATTTGATTCTTATATGTTGATGCATTGCATAGTCTGTCGTGTTTACTCAACTACTTAAAATGCAAAGCTCTTCTTTGCCTATGGACTGTACAAAAACAGATTATGACCTAATTTGGACTGAAGAACTTACTTTGTAGACTTGTCCTTTAAAGAAAGATAGTGTGTTTTAATCAAGGAAAAGTTGACTTTAAAACTGCACAGTTGTTCAAACTCAATCTTGGCTCATTGATAGGGCAGTAACTTTGAGTGAATAATGAACCTTCTTAAGTTTTTATTCTCATATCTATGAAGATAAGGGTAAAGAAAAGGATGAAATTGGAAAACAGATGTTTTGAAAATTTACAGACAAATTCTATTCTTATTAAATAGTTTAAAGCAAAAGAGATAAATAAATAAAATTAAAAGACCTCTACCACTGAACATATACAAGGCCCTGGTTTGATCCTCAGCAATGCAAGAAATTAAAAGCTAAAAGTTGTCACAAAGTTGAATTTATACTTAGTTAAAAATAAAATGTGTGAATGTATATTTAGTGTATCCAACTACTACTAATGGTTTATAGTTTTCAGCATTTAAAATAAGATGTCAAAAATGTTTGTAAACTCCCTAATGACTGAAGGCTTTCCTAATGAATACAAAGTGATTTGATATAAAAATACCATTAAATATTCACATATTGATTGAGTTTTATATTAGTAGGCATATGCACATGTGCCGGTATCAGTTACAATGGAGTTAAAAAACCATGAAAACCATTGCTTCCACTGATTTCAGAAGGACCCTGTTGAATGAGAGGCTTGGGTTTAAACTCCTTTATGGAAAAACCTCTGCAATTTGTATTTACTCCACTATATTTTGCATTATAGGCATGATAATAGTAGTTTTGTATTGTTGCTTATTGGAGATGAAAACAAAATAAATATTAATGTTTAAACATTTTCAATGTTTCTTCAACAGTAATTTTACACGCACACCACATTTGGCTGGAACAGAACACAATTTTGAGCTTGCAAAGCAAATTTATGCCCAGTGGAAAGAATTTGGCCTGGATTCAGTTGAGTTGGCCCATTACGATGTGCTGCTGTCTTACCCAAATGAGACTTGTCCTAACTACATCTCAATAATTGATGAAGACAGAAATGAGGTAAGAAAAAGAAAGAATATAAGAAATACTCCCCTATAATCTTGTGTCATCTCCACATATTTATCAAATTCAATATTATTGACATTTGAGATTTGCCTTTAAAATCTCCTTATCAATGTCAGTTCATTTCTCAGAGTGTTTGAACTTAGTGTGATTTAGGGAAGATTGTTTTTTTTTTAAATGAATGCTTTATTATAGTTACTTTCTATTTTTTAGTATTATGTACCAATTTCAAATACAATATATAGTTAAGATTATGAGCAGGTAAACAGACTTTCATGGGTTTAAAGTATAAAGACATTGCACAGATTTAGAGTTAGCCAGGCTATTTACAGAAGCAGTGTAGGTTTGAGTTAGCAATAGTTTGTTGGTTTAAATGATTACATTTTCACCCAGTCTTAGCTAGAAGTTCTAGATGCACTGAACGATTACTTTTCAAATGACCCTGCATGTAGGCTTTTGCTAAGACCTTGTCTTAGACCTTTGGAAGGGAATAATTTGGAGGCATAGTATATGTACAACAAAGAATTTACAGTCTTGTTTGTGATTCAGGGTGTGTATTTGCCAAACCAATTATAATTCAGTTAGTTGAGGTTGGTCTCATCAATATCTATGTTCGTTATGAAAACAATAAAGCATAACTAAAACACTAATCCCTACGATTACATTTTCCATGGCAGATTATATATTTCCAGCTATATTAGATAGCTGGTCTACATAGCTTCTGATAGTCATCTTGCAACTGAGATTCCTGTTACAAATAGCATTTCTCAAACTTTATGGAAATTAGAACCTTTCATGTTTGATTCTTTTCAAAATTTCAAACTTTCCTTACTAATAATGTATGAGTCTTTTTTGTAATGAACAATATACTTATATAAACACCCACACATGTGTTTTATAATCAATGATATGATACAAACCTTACTTTAATCACACATAGAGCACACCATGCTTCTTGCTTGTGTTCCCATTTTCAGGGAAATTACTATTCAACCATGAGCTGATTCTTTTAACACTTCCTTATTTTCTATAAGTAGCTAGTTGGCATTGCTTTTGTTTCAGATTCTTGCACTGTCTTTTGGTGTTGTGATCATTCAGGTTCATGTTTATCACTCTGGCCTAACACCACTGTTCAAGTACTGTTAGCCATTTCTTAAAATTAAAAAAAAACATTATGATATAAAAGAAAAGAGATATCCTGGGTAAACTGGGGGCAGGCAGGGGTGGGGAAGCATGACGGGGTGATGGGAACATCAGGGATCCAGTCGGGAAGGCTGGGGGCAAGATGAAGGAGGGGAGTAAAGAAAGAGATTTCTTGATGGGGGAGGGGCATTTAGGGGTTAGGGAAAAACCTGGTGCTAGGGAAACTCCCAGGAATCCACAAGGATAACCCCATCTAAGACTCCTAGAAGGATGGAGAGGGTGCCTGAACTGGTCATCTATTTTAAGCAGATTGGTGACTACCCTAATTATCATCAGAGAGCCTTCATCCAGTTAACTGATGGAAGCAGATGTAGAGATCGCAGTCAAGCACTGGTTCTAGTTGTGGCAGTTCTGCTGAAAAAAAGGGAGGAGGGTCAAGGTCATGATGAAAGAACCCACAAAGACAGCTGACTCAAACGCCAAGGAGCTCAGGGAATCTGGGCCAAGAGCTAGGGAGCCTGCATGGGATTGACCTAGGTCATATGCATGTGTGTGACAGTAGTGTAGCTTGGTCTGTTTTTTTTTGGGCTCCTAGCAGTGGGATCAGGACTTGTTCTTGGTGCTTAAACTGGCTTTTGGGAACCTGTTCCCCACAGTAGGTTGCCTGGCCTAGCCTTGCTGCAGGGGGAGAAGTTTGTTTCTTCCTGAACATGATACGCAAGGCTTTGTTGACTTCATCTGAGGTTTGCCTCTTTCTGAAGGGAGATGGAGGACTGGACAGAGGGTTAGGGTGATAGAAGGGAGATAGGAGGGGAGGGCATAGGAGGAGAAGAGGGAGGGAAAACTGTAATCGGGATGTAAAATAAATAAAAAAATTTAAATGATTAAAACATTCTCTGAAAAGCTATATATTCAAAAACTGTACTATTCTTTAATATTTCAAACTCACTGAAAACCAGCTGGTCTCGATAAATTGATTGCACAGAAGAACTAAAATAAGTAGTATAATTTTTAATTGCCGTAAGGCAATTAATACTTTTAAAATATGTATTCTTTATATCAACTTTCACCTTTTTAACCATACTTTTATTTAGTTTTGATAGTGTCTGTCTTTAATCCCAGCATTAGGGAACCTGAGTAAGAAAGGTAAGAGATTCAAGGCCAGTGTGGACTAGCTCATGAATTCTTGGCCAGCTTGGATTACATATTGAAACTTTTGTCTCAAAAAATAATAACACTACGACAGTGGTGGTGGTATAATGAGAAGTTATATCTTACTGTTAACTATGGGCTGGTGCACAGATGTTTTGTTGACAAAGTACTGCAGTGAGATACAGAAATACAAACTTAAAAGAGTAAAAAAATATGCATTTTTCTACTTTGTCTGAATTTCAAGTTTTTTTAACCTCCATTATTCTTCACATATTGCCACATTTTAAAATTTATATAATATCTAAATATATACCTAATATTGATTTTGCTATTTTTGTCCTTATTGATTTTGTCAGATATGTCATTTTGCTAATGTATTCAAATAGCTAAACTTTGTCTTTAGCAGTCTTCTGTAACTTCATATTTTATTAATTACTTTCTAACCTTTTCTTTATTACTGTCTTTGTGTTGACTTTGCTATTCCTTGTAGCATGTTCTGAAGAATGCTCAATGCATTTGATGATTTTTGTTTGGGTTCTTAGTTCTTCTCTAATACTTTTAAGTACTTTTAAAGGTCTGAATTAAAGGATAATGCATCTTGACAGTTTCTGCTTTTCCTCAATCATCTCTACCAACTGGACACTGCTATAAAACAAATTCCTCACCTAGAGGCACTTCATACTATCTAAGTAGTGAATGGGAAAATGTAGATTATTTGAGTTCTTTTTACCCCCTCCACCTTGAGCCATCACTTTCAGTTTATATGTAATTTATCCTTAACTCTAAGATATATTGTTCGTTGGTGACTGCTTTATGCAGGACTCTCCTGCCAGACTCCATTTCCTGAAGACTAGTTAGACTATATTAATGTCCATGTTCCTTTTATGGGCCCTTATACTTTGATAGGTCCAACAGAGACAAAAAATGGCCTGTTCTATTCTAGTAAGCGTTCATTCCTTGTGATTGTTAATTTATTAAAGTTTATTTTAGTTAAACTTTTTTGTTTCATGTCTATAATCAAAGGATTTCATCACTTTCAACCTTTAATGAGGCAGTGCCTAATGGAGAAGGTAGCACAAACTGCTAATGCCCAAACCAAAAAGCAAAGAACTAGGAAGATGCTGGGATGCCAGAAATCCTTTAAGGTCTTACCTTCCACTGAGAGATCACCCACAAGGCCTCATCTCATAAGAATCTGCTCTTCCTCCTGACACTGCCACCCTGACAACCAATCCTTTAACACACAGACATTGAGGAATATTCAGTATGCACACCTATAATGGAGATTTTAGTAGTACCTCTCAGAATTCCTGTTGCATATCTCTTTTTATTTGTTTGCTATTTTTGGAGGTTCTTAATATCCTTGATATTCCAATTCAATGATGACATACTTAAATATATGCACAGATTCATATTTTGGTTAGTGTTTTTTTTTATTTTTTCAAGTATAAATGTTGGTTATTGTCTCCAAGTACTATTGAGGATTGATCTCTCAACTATGTCACCTTTTTGTTAAAGTAAATTTGATATTCAAATTGTTCTAGCCTTATTTTAATAGTTACCACCTTTAATAGCAAGGCTATATTTGTCTTTGAGGACTTTAAAGCAATGTTTGTGGACATTATCTCCTTAAGCAGAAATTGCTGATTATGAGCTTTTATAGGCCCCTCAAGAGGCTGAATCTCTACTAGCCTACTGTGGAGCACCTGAGTGTCTGGGCTGCTGTTATCTGGGATGCTCGTGAGGCTGAATCTCTTTTAACCTACTGTGGAGCACCTGTTTATAACCAGTGTGATTACTGGCAGGAGAGATGAATGAAATTTCTGGCTTGTTTGCTTGTGATAAACTTTAACTGATTTGTTCTTCATTTTCTTGTTTGTTTTTCTAGATTTTCAACACATCATTGTCTGAACAGTCACCTCCAGGGTATGAGAACATCTCAGATGTAGTGCCACCTTTCAGTGCCTTCTCTCCACAAGGGACACCAGAGGTAACAATGTAGCACACTACAATACAAATGACAAGCAGGAGTCCCATTTCCTCATACATTTAGGCAATAATTAAGCTGCAATAAGAGGGATTTCCATATAATTCAAATGTTTTCCTTTTCCACACCTAACAAACTAGGATATCTTAGTAAGAAAGAAGTATAGAAATTTTTGTTGTTGTTCATGATGGTTTTAAGAATAAAATTTGCTGCATTTTTATTTTTAAATTTTGACAAATACACACTTCTGTGTAATCAAAACCCTACTGCTGTACATAGTGTTGCCACTAGTTCAGAAAATTTCCTTAAGCCTCTTCTCAATTTTACACACCACGAATGCAATCCTTGCTCATGTGTGCATGTGGGCGTGTGGGAGAGAGAGTGTGTTTGTGTGTGTATGAGAATTTGTGTGTGTATTTGTGTGTGTTTATATGTGTTGCGTATCTGTGCGTATGTCATTACTATGTCAAAATTAAAATGCTTAAAATAAGCAACTGGGAAGATAGAGGATTTATTTTGATTTGAAATTTCCGAGGGTTGAGCTCATGGTTGCTCAAGGCCCATAAGGTAGGACATTATGATAAAAAGACATGTTTTCAGTAGCGCCATCATTGTGACTGGGAAAGAGAAGACAGGGAAAAGAAGAGCCCCAGGGATGATATATGCTTCTAAGGGTCCCAGGGGCGCATTTCCTCCAGTCACATTTACCTTCCAGCTTTCCCACCTCCCAATAGTCCAGTCCATTGTGAACTCATTTGTGGCTTATTCTATTCTTTTTTTATTTTGAGGCAAGAATCCTCTGGAATTGTCTGAGCCAAGTTCCCTAAATGTTTGAAGGAACTCATATTTGGCCTACTGGGGAGACAGGATGGAGCTATGCCTCCACCATGTACCACTGACAACTGAACCAGCCCAGAAGTCCTTAGCAAAAACACACCACCAACCAATTTGGTGAGAACAGAGAACATGAAAGAGCCCTCTCTGATCCAATCCAAGTATCTAAGTTAAAGGGAAAAATTACTGATTTCTGTTTCAGTGTCTCTGTTAATTCTACACTGTTCCCAGATTTAATTTCTTATTTTCAGTCTTTATTTTTTAGTCTTTCTCTCTCTTTTTTTGCTCTTTCTCATGTGAGTTCCCTTTAAAAAATCTTCTGGATTATTCTTTCTTTTTCTATTCCTCAGGCTTTCCTTTTGTTGTATTTTAGATTTTGTTACTATATTCCCTTTATTGCATTTAAATCTCTTAATGTATTCTGTCTGTACCTTTTCTCCTTTCAGTGACCATCAGGGCAATGGCTTATTCACTGTTAACTACATTTTACTGTATTCCATTCCTACATATGATTTGGTTCGATGGTGTTGCTATGGCTTGTTTGCTCTCTTGAGTGCTACTGGGTGTTGAGCCCTCAAGAGGTGGCTAATAACTGAGAGGACCCTTGTTAATAGTGCAAGAGGTGCTGGAGAGAGAACTCCGTGGTTAAGAGCACTGGTTTCTCTTCCAGAGAGGACCCCTGGGTTCAGTTTCTTGCACCTACACATGACTCACAAATGTTTGCAACTCCAGTCCTAAGTTACTCAAAGGCCTCTTCTTTCTTCCTTGGGTACCAGGCACACACATGTTGCATGGACGTACATTCAGGCAAATCATCCATACATATTAAAACAAATAATACAATACAATAAAATTAAATTTTTAAGTAAAAGAACACTGAAATGGTCAGTTGTAGTGGTCAGCTATAGTTATTCATATGACAGACAGATGTGTGCCATTTATCTGGGTTGCTTATTTTGGTCAACTTCAGTGATCAGCTGTAGTTGTTACTATTGTGGTCAGTTGTTATTATCATTGTGTCAGTCAGTTACAGTGTTCATTTAAGATGTCAGCTGTAGTAATCAGTTGTAGCCGTCACCATTCAAGTCAGATCTAATCGCCAAATGTAGTAGTCACTTAGATTGTCAGCCGTGGAGGTCAGTTGTTTTTTTTTTGAGTATTGTGGCCAGTTGTGGCAGTGACCGAGAGATCAGTTGTCATAGTCATTTGGGCAGTTGGTTGTAGCGTTCCATATGGTCATCTGTGGTTGACAGCTATATTGGTCGATTGTAGTAGCCACTGTGGATACTAGTTGTCTTGGTCACTGGGGTGGAAAGCCATGATGAACACTATGGAGGTCAGTTGTAAGAGTCAGCTATAGTGGTCACTGCAGTGATCAGCACAGTGGTCACTATTTTGGTCTGGTCTTCAAGTCAGCTGTGTTAGTCAGCTGAAGTTGACAATATGGTATATAGTGGTCAACTCTAGTAGTCTCTATTGGTGTCAGTTGCAGTAGTCAATTTGAGGGTTCAATGGGATGGTGAATCATTCTCTGTGGTGGTGAGCCACAGTGGTCATTACTCTGGTCTGTTGTAATGGTACCCATCACAGTCACTATGGAGACAGCTTACAGGTCATATAGAATGGTAGCTATTGTCAGTTGTCATGGTCTCTGTGGTGGTCAGTTATAGTGTTCATTGTAAAGGGCAGTGGTGGTGGTTGGCTGTAGTCAATATTATGGTGGGCTGTAGTGGTCAGCCATGGTGGTCAATGTGAAAGACACATGTGGTGTTCACTGGGATGATCATCCACAGTGGTCACTGAAGTGGTTAGTTGGAATTATTGCCCATAGTAGCCAGTTGAGATTTTCACTGTTGTGTATAATTGCATTGGTCCATTGTTATGGTTACTGTGGAGATGATGTATAGTGGTCACTCTGATGGTCGGCCATGGTAGTTGTGGTGGTTTGAATAAGAATGGCTTCCATAGGCTCATGTATGTGAATTCTTAGTCATCAAGGAGTGACACTATTTGAGAAGGATTAGAATTTATGGCCTAGTTGTAGAAAGTGTGTCAATGGGGGTGGGTTTTCTGGTTTTCAAAAGCCCAAACCAGAACCAGTGTCTCTCTCGCTCGTCCTGCTGCTAAGAGATGGGAATGTAGAACTCTCAGCTACTTCTCCAGTACCGTGTCTTCCTGTCTGCTACCAGGCTCCCTGCCCATGATAATGGACAAAACCTCTGGGACTGTAAGCAAAGATTAAATGCTTTCTTTCAAAAGTTGCCTTGGCCGTAGTATCTCTTCACAGTAATGTAATATTTTAGACTAAAACAGTGGTCATTGAGATGGTCAGCAGTAGTGTTCATTGTCATGGACACCATAGTGGTCACTAGTGATCACTGTAGTAGTCAGTTTCACCGTTTTCTAGTCAGTCATAGTGGTCACTATGGTGGCCAATTGTAGTGTTCACTGATATGGTAATTCATAATTATCATTGTGATGGTAATTCATACTGGTCTCTCTGGTGGTCATTGGTATGGTAAGTTGTAGTGTTTGTTATGATGATCAGTCATATCAATCACCAGGGTGGTCTCAGTGGTCAACAGTTGTAGTGTCCAATGTGCTGGAAAGCCATAGTGGTTAATATTCTGGCCATCTGTGATGGTCAGTTCTGGCGGTTACTTTGGTGGTCACTGGTGGTCAGGCATAGTGAACACTGAGATGCTCAATACTAATGGTCAGCTGTAATGATTGCTCTGACAATCAGCTGTGTGACAATCTTCTACAGTGCTTACTGTGGACAGCTGTAATGGTAAACTATAGTGTTACTATTGTGGTCAGTTGTAATGGTCACTGACAGTCATAGTGTTCAACATGATGATCTGTTGTCATGGTAACTGGTCACTTACAGTGTTCATAACAATGGCCAGTTGCATTGGTTAGTCCTCATGAGTCCCCATGGGCTCTCAGCAAGTGACTACCCATTATTTTAGTGTCAAACACATAATTTGTTACTTACTCCACATTTTTTGCAGCAATGTCATACTGTCTTTGAGTGTTTCTTTGTGTACAATAAACAAAGAAGAGATTGCTACATTGTAGCAAATAGGGAATCTTCCAAGATCTAGCATGTAGCAGTTTATATGCCTATTTTTAATGTGTGCATGTCCCTCTTCCCTCAAGTTTTCATAAACATCCAAAATTATATAATTTTGTTTATTTAAATTTGTTTAAATTGAAGTTTCTCTCCATTACCAGTGAGGTCATTCATACATATTCATCACCCAGTCTGGGCTTTCACTTTGCAAATGACTAACTGTAGCCCTTTTCCTTTTCTGGAGAATTTCTGACATTTTTCCTATTAAGTTTGACCAATTTCTTCAGTCTTTTAAGTGTAACACACAACCCCAACAATTTTAGATGTCACAAGTATCTTCTAAGTTTCCAATTATTGGGTCTTTTTGTCTGTATTTTACTTTTTACAAAAAATTCCACATTTTGATTTTTTTCAATTATTTCTTCTTTTATTTTACTTTGAACATTTAAAGAGTTGTCTTCATTATTTATAATATTTCTCTATAAAGAGATGTATATGACATACAAGATGTATAGCATACAAGACACTGACTAATAGAACTTCATTTCAAATATATGATTAATTTGCCATATCAGAGTCAAATATATGGACAAATACCATGAGATAATAGTACTTGTAGAAATGAACTGTAGTTTAAAATTACTTAAGAAACATAAATTACTTAAAATTACTGAAAAAAATCTTAGAGCAGTAGTTCAGTGTGTGTCAGTTGAAGAGCACTGTGAAATGGATTGTCGTTAAAAGACTTTATGTCAAAACAGATTATACTTCCAAATATTATGAAGAGAAAATTATAACCATATCTAGCTAGTTTGTAGTTTTACTGAGTAACTCATTGAAATATATTAAAGTTTTAATTATTTAATGATTCTACTCCTAAGAATGTACCCCCAGAACTCTGAAGAATGAGGTAGAGATATTGCTGTCAGTTTGAGACTAGTCTGCACTACATAGTTTTTCTCCTCTCTTAAAGGAAATCATAACCTTCATTATTTTTATTTCCTTCAAACATGCTTAAGTTATTCTGCAAGATAGAAGGTTTCATTCTCTGTGCCATCACTATTTGCATTGAAATAGAAGGCTATATGCTGACTACAGTGATTTGCTGGGTGATCTGTAACCCAATCATGAGAGTATTAATTCTTTACTAATTATATAGGTTTCTTACATGTATGTAATGCATTTCTCCATCATTAATTCTTGAATCTATATACTCTAAATCCTGTGGAACTTATAACACTGGCTCATACATTAGGCTATTTTTAATTAACATTTGCATGCCTATAAAAATACTGTAGTATTTCTCAGGTTTTAATATTGGTCATAAGTGGAGATTTTGACAAGCCCCGATTCTGGATTTTAGCCCATGAGTTTCAGCAGGTCTGAGGATGTACCAAAGAGCTCATGGGTGTTTCTTTGAGAACCACTGTTTTTTGACCCAAATTCTCGTATTGATAAGGGCAAACAAAAAGAAGCCTGAAGGAATCAGGAAAAATTCCAAACCAAGGACGAGATTATTTTGCAATCAGAACAACAGCACAGTGTAAGTCATACAAGAAAGCCATTGTTTAAGACAAAATGGTTTTTCAACTGAGAGAACAACTTGCCTAGAGAGTGTATCTATTGGTTACTTTTGTTTGAAAGATTTTTAAACTTATTTATTTTTATACCAATCCCAGTACCTCCTCTTGCTCCCCATCTTCTACCCATCCCCCATCCCTTATACACAGGGGAGATAGGGCCTTGGTCCTGCCTCAATGTGAAGTGACAGGCTTTGTTTGCAAATTTTTAAGTCAATTCCTTCCCCAATCTGTTCTCTAGAATAGTTTCTCTTATGATGATTGGCAGTTGATCAAAAGATAGCTGCCATTTTGCAATATTTAAGGGGGGATCTCCCCAAAATTCTGAGTTTCTCCCAAGTGAGAACTTACTAGTAAAATCAAGAAATGTGAGCAGACCAATTTAATCTCTCTCCCTCTCTCCCTCCCCTCTCTCTCTTTCTCTGTCTCCCTCTTCTAGCAGTTAACAATTGCCAATTTTCTAAGTAAGGAATGGGTCCTCACCCATCTATGCAGGAATTTTGGTTGACTTGATCTTCTGGTAATCACTGGGGCTCTGAGATCCTGAATGCAATAGCCACTGTGTCTAGGAGACAGCATTTCACAGTTCTTATCCCCATCCTCTGATCTTACATTCTTTTGAAAAGCCTTCCTTGAACTTAAAGCAGATCATTCACTGAAGAACAACCTAGGCAGCGCATCTTTGTGCCAGCCAATCACAAAGGTTTCTAAGTTAATGCTTAAGGAAAAGAGAAATTGAAAAAAAATTGTAAAAGTACAAAAAATACAGTCGTAAGTAGATTTGAGGTTTTGTACATAATTAATATTTTTGTGGTATTGTTCATTGAGCCTGGTAATTCTGAGTAAATATGGAAGAAGTTAAGTGGTATAAATGTACAAGTATTTAAATCCTTCAGATATAAATTAATAGCTGTGTCATTGCTTCTGAAACGTTGCCATTCATAATATGTTGGAATTTATATTCCTTGCAGATACTTTGTATCATAAAGGTATGATAAACCTGTTTTAGATGCCTGTGTAAAATGAATAATGTATACATTTCTTTTCAGAATTTGTTTAGATACTAGATTGAGGGGAAAACATTTCAGAAAATGACTTTACAAATGACAATGTTGAGACTTAGGAATGGCAATATGCTTGCATGTGATCATACAAATGACTGCAACTAAACCTTCTGTTGAATGACATTTTTTGGTCTCTGATGTTTGTGAAGTCCTATTATGCTCCTATTTGATTGTGCAGTCTAAAGAATAGAAAGTCTTATTTCACCAAGGGTTTGTCAACCTATGGTGACTGAATTTTTTTTCAGATTTCAGCAACTTGAATACCGATGCAGTTATGTGGGTATTTCCACATTTTATAGTTACTTAGTAACGGATAGGTAAAAGAAAATTTGTCATTTAATCCATACTTTTTCTTAACTTGTCTAATTATGTTTTCAATTTAAGTTAACTTCTCTGTCGTCTCATTTGAGATGCATCTGTCCCAGTGCTCTTGGAGGTTCTTGCTTTATCTGCATCTCTTTCTGTATCACATGTCCCTCATTTGTAGATGCCTCCCTATGCTACATCTTCTAGCTAATTGTTCTTCATCTCAACAGGGGGATCTAGTGTATGTTAACTATGCACGTACTGAAGACTTCTTTAAGTTGGAAAGGGACATGAAGATTAATTGTTCTGGAAAGATTGTGATCGCCAGATACGGGAAAGTGTTCAGAGGAAATAAGGTAAGGAAATGATGTCCTTACCTTATTATTATTAAGGTAAGGAAAGTAGAGGAACTGGAGATCATCATATTAAGACAAATAAGACAAATACTGCATTTTTTTCTCATAAGTGGAATCTAGATTCGGAAAAGCAAGATCAAAATTACAGATGAAAATAGAAGGCAGGTGATTGATTTGTAAGTAAGAAGGAGAGAACCAGGAAGGATGATGGGAGAAAGAAGAGGATAAGAGGAGGAGGAATGCAGGGCATGTGATGCCCATGTGTGAATTTGCTCTAATGAGTCAGCTGCGCTGTATCATGCATATGTGCTGAGGACATTTTTTCTTTCTTTCTTTCTTTCTTTCTTTCTTTCTTTCTTTCTTTCTTTC
>LOJH01015820.1:13068-23211 GCA_001685095.1 Ellobius talpinus | reverse complement strand
CCCCTCCTTCCCTCTTTTCCTTCCATGTCCTATTAAAATACAAAACTCTTCTGTGTGTTTGAGTGTGTGCATGTGTGTGCATCTGCTTGAATGTCTGTACATGTATGTTTCAATGTATGTGTGTGTATGTGTGTTTGAATGTATGTATGTGTGTGCATATATTTGAATGTGTTTGAGTATGTGTGTGTATGTGTGTTTGAGTGTATGCACTGTTTGTGTATGTACATGTGTTTGAATGTGTGTGTGTGAGTGTGTGTACATGTGTGTTTAAGTGTGTGTGTAGACTGTGGAGGTCTCTGTAACCACCAGGGGCAGCAGGGTAATGATCCATGTAAAGCAAGAAGAAAATCCATTTCAACCTGATTTAGTGAGCCAGTGTTTATTCAAACTTCTAGAGGCTGACATCAGGCAGTTTATCATAAGTATATTTAAGTACAATTCAATTGGGAAAAAAAGTTCCCTGGTATAACACAATCCCTCTGTACAAGGAGGCATGATTACATTGAAACTCTTCTCAAACTGCATGTCATTTTATGACAGTTCTTCTATGAAGGTGGGGTCTAGAGATAAGCTAAATGTATTATCTTAAGGGCCTCAGGGAGGATCTGGTGTGGTCTCAGTCATACGCATAGTATAGAGGTCATTTGAACTATTGGCCACCTCCAGGCCTGCTTGGGGGAGCTTGGGGGAGCCTCTGGTCTTACAAATAACACGGTCACCTAACCTATTAAATATCTCTAGTCCTGGTTGTGGTGCTTGGGGGAGCTCCTGACCATACTGATAATGCAAAGATTTCCTAGCCTATTAAGTATCTCTAGTCCTGGTTGTGGGGGTTTGGGGGAGCTGCTGGCTATACAGATAATACAAAGGTTTCCTAGACTATTAGTGCCACCCCCAGTCCTGCTGAGGGAGCTTGGTATGTTCTGGAGCTGCAGATAACACAGATCACCAAGTTATTAACTACCTCTATCCCCAGCCTTCTGGGTGGAAAAGCAGGCTATCCATTTCTTCTGCTGAAGAGACAATGCTATGTGTTTAACATTCTTGGTTTCTGCTGAAGAGACAATGCTGTGTGTTTAACATTCTTGGTTTCCTACAGCTTATCTGTGAGCAAAATGACCTTTGTGCTCCCAGCAGTAGGCCCTATCTCAAAAAACAAGGTAGACTAACCTGGAGAATCTCTTTAGTTGGCTACTCAGCAGCCAAAGAGCTGGGTCATGTCCGCCAGCTCCTGTCCCAGTGCACCTGGACCTCAGAGAGCCTTGTCATGGGGCATGCCCATCAGAACCACCACACTCCCAATGCGAATCCCCTGATGATGACCACAGAGCTTTCCTCATGGGCTCCGAAGATGTTCTGTCTGCACCTATCATTGGTTAGTTTTCTAATGACTTATACAAGTTCACCCTCTCACAGGTGGATCTCAGTGAGTTCGAGGTCAGCCTGGTCTGCAAGAGCTAGTCCTAGGACAGCCAGGACTGTTACACAGAGAAACCCTGTCTCAAAAATCAAAAGGAAAACAAACTAATAATGATGATGATGATGATGATGATGATAATAATAATAATAATAATAATAATAAGTTGGCCCTCTCTTTGTTGATTTCTGAAAGCCCCTGACAAGCTCATCTTAGATCTGGCTTTCTCTTCTCCCACTCCATCACCTGGATGAAAATTTTATTTATAAAACTTTGTTTTGTTATTCAGACCTTTTAACTTCTGTAAGCACTTTTGAAGATTTGTTTGTTTGTTTTTCGAAACGACATTTCTCTGCGTGGCCCTGGCTTTCCTGGAACTCGCTCTGTAGACCAGGCTGGGCTCAATTCACCTGCCTCTGCCTCCCAAGTGATGGGATTAAAGGCATGTACCACCATCACCCAGTGCTTTTGAAGTTTGAAGTTGCTTTCCAATTCCTAAATCACAAAATTATTCTCAGCAGCTTTCTGGCATGAGCCTTCTGTGTTTGCCCATGTACAGTGTTTTCCAGAGTGGCAGGTGTGCTAAAACGAGCTTTGTGGCCGGAGTTGAACAGGCAAAGGCTGTTTTAGATAACTTTACATGGACTAGCTTGTGTAGCATCACATCATGGTGAGTTGGCAACTATTTTTTTGGTCATTCTTCAAGTGCCATAACATAAGGAGACAAGGACACTCAGGCAGACTGACTTCTCTGGGGCCACACAGGTAATGAGTGGCCAAGGACTCTGGTCCTTGTGCTAACATTTGTTTCAGCTGACTTGCACTCAATCCTCCTATAAGATGATTATTAGATTAGATTGTGGATTAGCCCCTGGCCCTAGCTCCCAGCCCTCACCAGGATCAAAGGCATGTGAGCCAGAACCACTGTCATTGCCTCTGCAGCTTCAGTTCCTGCTGGGAAAGACAAAGATGGAAGTGGGCCCCTGTGGTCCTAGGGGAACGTGATTCCCTAAGCATAGGAGTGGAACTGGAAAGTGACAGGAAGGGGGCAGACTTTTAGGCTGGTCTCTGCTGGCATCCACCAGGGTTAGGGATCTCTGAGAAACACGCAGAACGGGTCCCCAAATCGTCCTGATGGTATCTTTCTGTCTGTTCCCGCGTTCTCCTGGCCTTGCCAACATTCTCCTGACCTTGGTTATCCCATCCTGTGTGTGGATATCCAGACAAAAGAACCCTGGAACAAAATTCAGCTGGCTGCAAGTATGTATGTCACATAATATCTGGGCACAGGTGAGGCCACTGTGCTGCTGGGGTGTCACTGCTACTGACCCAGTCAACATGGCTTTCTGGCATTTCCTGCTACCATCTCGGCTCCTGTCCTTTAACTGACATCTGGCTTATAGGAGGAGAACATATTTAGGTTCTTCATCTTGTGTCCTTCACAGTGCACAGTGTGACTCTGGGCACAGAACACTGGCTGAAAAACAAACCCACTTTTGAAGGAGCCCCTTTAGGTTCTGGGGAACCGAGTGGGTTCATTGTAGGTAACATAGCCTTGTATTCCTGCCAGCATATTCTCTAACAGCTGTAGCATGGGGGAAAGTGAGTGCTGAATACAGTGGAACTGAAACAGAGTTTAGCAGATGCTCCAGGGGCTCTGTGCTGGAAGAAGCAGCTTCCAGCTTCTCCTGCTCCTGCTGGGGAGACATGATGGGTGTGAGTGGGGCAGAGTCTACAGGCAGAGGAAACGGAGCCTCAACAAAGGATCCAGGCAGGAAGCCCAGGGTTTGTATAAAGACCAGTGTCCAAGTAAAACTCAAAGAAGGACTCGGGGAACTGTGGAGTTACCTCTGCTGGGGTGGGGAGGGCCAGGGAGAGAAGAGGAAGCTGGTCACTGGTAGGGGAATCAATGGTGTATCTGGCAGTGGTTGGAGACTGGTGCTTCCTGAAGCTAGGCATCCCCTTTCTCCTTTGTGTCAGAGAAGGCAGTGTCCTTCTCCCCACCTTGGTCTGAGTATATGTGACACGTCACTCTGCGTCATGAACAGAATACAGGAAGATAAGCCCAGGGCTGGCGTTTGCCAGGGTGGGGCCAGGGTGGGTGGCTTTCTCAGCTAGCCCCCTGGTGACTCTTTCCTTCCCCCTGTCCTCATTTCCCTGAGCAAACCACCTCAGTGTCCTGGGGGGGGGGAAGCTCCGGAAGGACTCCCTTATGTTGCCACCAGCCCTCTGTACACAGGCCAATGGCAGCAGATATGACAGAAGGGATAGGAGGATCCTCGGAACTGTGACTGAACATACCTGGCCTCCTTCAGCCTGACCCTGAATATCCCGTATGACCAGCCTGCAGCACTGTTCAAAACGGCAGGGCCATCCAAAGCAAGTGCTTGACCACTCAGCTGTGCGCTCAACTTTCTCACTGTTTTATCACCGAAGCCCTGGCTACAGCCCTGCTCTACGAAACAGAATGGATGCTCTGTCCCCGGAGGCCGGAAGTGCATGTGTAACCAGTCCCTAGGCAGGAGCACTGTGCTCGGTGTGAGATACTATAAAGAGAATGTAACAGGGGATGGTGACTTTGGAGAAAGGGTCATCGTGGCAGGAACACTTGACAACTCACATCTGAACGTACAGGTTCCATGCAGGGTACATCCTTGGGCCGTGTCCACTCTTGAACCAGACAAGCCGGCGCTCTGACCCGCATAGAATGGTGGCCTGTCTTTCATCTCACATGGGAAAAAACCTGATGAGACTAGTCTTCCCTCTAACCGTGTGTCCTTGGCAGGGTGCTAAGGAACACAAGCCACAGGCCCGTACACTCTGTGAGCCCTTTTCCCTGTCCCGTGAGCCTGGCTGAGTGCTAGGTAGACCCCGCTCTGATTACCTCTCTACGGGTGACTCAAGGACCATGGTTCTCTGCCCTCACAGAGTGCTAGCAGGGCCTCCTTCTCTGTAAAGCAGGTGAGTGTTTCTGCTCTGACAGACCGGCGGCCACTGGCCAGGAGAGTGTTGCTCCAGGAGCTTAACAAAGTCACCATCCCAAACACCAGAGACTGGGAGGCTCCAAACAGTTGTCTCTCAGTGCTGGGGGCTACAATTCTCAGGTCAGATGCCTGCCCATGGCTTCTTCCTTCTTGGGGGCTCAGTCACAGCATCTGCTCCACACCTCTCTCCTAGTTTCTCAGAAATTCTCTGACATCCTTTCATGGTGACATCTTTACTCTAGTCTCTGTCTCGTCCTTATGTGACTCCCTCTTTGTGTATCTCTGCCCAAACGTCCCTCTTCTAAGGACAACAGACTTTGAATTAGGACCGACACTAATGACCTCATCTTTATGTGTGTGTGTGTGTGCGTGCATGTGCATGTGTGCATGTGTGTGTATCTGGGCAGTGATGGCGCACATCTTTAATCCCAGCACTTGGGAGGCAAAGGCAGGCAGATCTCTGGGAGTTCAAGGTCTACAAAGAAAGTTCTAGGACAACCAGAACTACACACAGAGAAACTCTGTCTTGAAAAATCATACACACACACACACACACACACACACACACACACACACGTGGTGATATTTTGTTTGTGCGCTGACAAATAAAGCTTGCCTGGAGATCAGAGTGTGGCGCTAGCCACTAGTTAACCAAAGAGGCCAGGCAGTGGCGGCACACACTTTTAATCCCAACACTTGAGATCTCATGCCTTTAATCCCAGCACGAGGGAGGAGGAAACAGGAAGTGATATGGCTGGACAGAGAGAGGAATATAAGGCGAGTGGAGACAGGAGCTCACCCCTTTGCAGGCTGAGGGGTTGGCCAGGTAAGAAGTGGCTATGGCTTGCTCCTTTGTCTCCTTGATCTTTCAGCATATACCCCTGTATCTGACTCCAGGTTTTTATTATTAAGGCCAATTAGAAATCAGGCAATATATAATATATAAATATATAATATATAATATAATATATATACATACATACACACATACACACACGCAGTGATCCTATTCGTGGGGGCGTTAGGATTTGGTTGCTTAACAACCCTCTGAGCTCTAGAGGATTTGACACCCTCTTCTGGTCTCCTTGGGCACTGCACACATGTGGTGCACACACATACGTGGTACACCTATATACATACAGGCAAAACACTCATATGAAAAAAATTAAAAATGAAAAAGGGGTTGAAGAGTTAGCACATAGGTTAAGGCACTTACTGCTCTTGCAAAGAATCAGTGTTCAATTTCTAGCACCTATATGATGGCTCACAGTCGTCTGTAACTCCAGTTCCAGGGGATCTGATGCCTTTCCTAATCCCCACAGACTCTTGCATGCATGTGGTGGCATACATACACTCAAGTGCCCCCACACATAATACAATAAATTAACATTTTAAAAAACTGATGTTAAGGAATAAACCAGTCGTTCAGTGGTGGCACCTTTAATTCCAACACTTGGGAAGCAGAAGCAGGAGGATCTCTTTGAGTTTGAGGCCAGCCTGGTCTACAGAGTGAGTTCCAGGACAGCCAGAGCTACACAGAGAAACCCTGTCTCAAAACAAATGAATGAAGAAAGATAAGGAAGGAAGGAAGGAAGGAAGGAAAAAAGAAAGAAAAAGAAATTTCACGTTAGAGAGATGGGTCGAGTGTCAGGTTGTAAAGGCTCTGGCTGCTGAGCCCACAACTTGAGCTCAGTAATGCCCAGGAATCACATGGTGGGAGGAGAGAGACTCCCGAAAGCTGCTGGCACTGATGTTTTGTTTGTTTGTTTCAAGGTCTCATTCCTTAGCCCAGGTTGCCTTGGAATTTGTAACAAGCTTGGTGTCTCAGTCTCCCAGACTGGGATTATAGATGTGAACTCTACTACCGCATGTCATTTCCTTCAGCTTCTGAACTTGAGGCACAGGTGAACTGCCCAGGGTGCTGGGGCATACTGCATTTCTATCAGGATCCTGAGAGTCACGGATCCTTCTGGACCAGGGTCGGTGCTGTAGGCAGCAGGGGCCTGTTTATCACGCCCATACGGGCTTCCAACAAAGGACAGCCAGTCACTTTGGAGAAGACGGAGGCATCCTCACTTATCTTTGGCTTGTGACCTTTATGATTTCAAGACCCCGCCTGGCAGGTTTCATGCATGTCACCTCTGCTTAGGTCGTACCACCTGTGACATCTGTCCCTCTCCTTTCTGAACCTGTATTAGTACTCAGGGAGCCAACCTCACCAGTGTGGACACACCAGAGGAGCCAGAGGAAGCTTTGAAAAAGGACCACAAACACATCAGAACACAAAACACAAATACTCAGCCAAAGACCCTCGTTCCTGGACCCCAGCCAGGACTGTCCCTTGATTATTTTTGTTCTCTTTCCTCTTTAACTAGATCTTGCATGAAAACAGCCTGGGCGTTGCTAAGGCAACGCCTTGGAGCCTCCCTGAACACATCATTGTTTAATTCCAGCAGCAGCGGCAACCCAGAGGAATTCGCTATTTGTTTAAGAGATGAAAGCCCCAAATTTCCACACATTCTTCTCTAGCTTCGCTCCCCTTCCACTGAAAGTCCCGGAGAGGACTCGTGGGATCCGGCAGACCAGTGAGTGATCCTGGAGAGGACTCGTGGGATCCGACAGACCAGTGAGTGATCCTGGAGAGGACTTGTGGGATCTGGCAGACCAGTGGGTGATCCTGGAGAGGACTCGTGGGATCCAGAAGATCAGCTGGTGATCCTTGCTACTTGAGAGAGATAACTGTCTCTGGAATGAGCATGGGGAAGATCCATTCTCATGTGAGGGTCTGAAGGACATGATAGACAAGAATATTCTATTCTCAGTCTTAAATCAGTACCTATGACTTGACACCCCCCACCCTCCAGTGCTTCAATTTCACAGATGGCAACCAAAGACCTTGATGAGCGGCAAACCTGACCTGTGTGGAACACATGAAAACAGATCAGCAGGAAGTAGGGGTGAAACTCAGACAAGAGCATCCCAGCTGAGCAGGCAGTGGTATACACCGGAAAGACAAGCAAGAGGGAGACAAACCTGGGAGGGTCAGAGGTCCCAGGTGATCCTCCACTATATGTCAGCCTAAGAAGTAGGAAACTTGTCTCCAAAAGAGGCTTTGAAGTGGGGTGTGCTTTTAAACCCAGCACTTGGGAGGCAGAGGCAGGTGGATCTCTGAGTTGGAGACCAGTTCATCTACATAGCAAGTTCCTGGCTAGCCAGGGATGTATAGTAAGGCTGTCTCAAAACAAAACGGTAGGTTTGGCAAGAAGGACCAACTTTGAAGGACACATGGGTAGCCACTCAATCAGGAAGTCCGTGATTACCAAAGAGGCCTCAGGGAGAATGACATGCAAGTTGAGGGAATGGAGGGAGGCACTTTTAGGAAGCCACAGAGAAGCCATTAACTAGCTGTGTGGTAGCCCACAGGGTGCCCGCTGTGCTGGGTAGGTAGAAACTGGAAGGCAGAGGTGCACAGCAGCAGATTGCCCTTGCCCCTCTCTGCCAGCTCACTGCTTGCAGACTCGCAGACTTTCCCCAGCATGGCTCTGCTCTCTCGGCTCTGGTACCACAGGGCAGTATCTCCAGCTGTGCCTGCTTCATTAGCTAAACCTACCATCTGCTTCTCACTGACCTCCACCTGGCTCAATCCCTGTATCACACAGAGGAATCTGGTCTAGGCAATCAGTAGCTGGCCTGGGCTACTTCACAGGACACTGGGTAGCCTTTAGGTCAGATGCTTAGTTTTGGTCCAATAGGCTATGACTGTGATGTACTGCAATGTCTTTCCCCCTTCTCTTGGTGCCCTGGCCCAGGACGGTGTCTTTGAAGGGAGCTGTGGTAGTGTTCCAGATGTCTATCTTTCCATTTGGTCTAAAGTAATGACAAAATTCAGAAGAATTCCAGAGAGAGAGAGAGAGAGAGAGAGAGAGAGAGCGCAAGAGAGAGAGCATTCAAATGAGCAAATGAGACTAAAATTTGTGGTACAATCAACACATACTACAATCTTTCCTTTGTCATTCCATGGACACTGAAGAAGTATACGCTGCTCTGCAAGACTTCTAGCCATGGAGCTGTAAGGATTGTTCTTCCCAAACAGACAGTGAATTTCTAATCCTTCTGCTTTCACCTTTGAACGTTGGCGTCACAGACACAGACTAACATGCCTGGTTTATGCTGGAGATTGATCCCAGGGCTTCTTGTCACACTGGTTAAGCACCTTACCAAATGAGCCCCAACTCCCTCAGAGTCTCACTATATAACACGGCATAGTCTGAAACTCCATGTGCCCAAGCTGGCCTTGAAATTGCAACAATCCTCCTGCCTCAGTCCCCCAAGAGTTTGGATTCCCAGCTACCATGCTCAGTATGTGGGGTTTGTGTTTCATGGAAGATTGGCTGCACTGACTTGAGCCTCTACAGAAAAGCAGGTTTAGAACAGAGGCTGTCCCTGGGGACACACCCAAACCTGCTTCCCTTTAAAAAAGAAGTAGTAGAAGTTTAGAAAAAAAGTGGAAGGGGAAATCAGGGGGACCTGTGGAGATAAATCAGACAGATAGATATCTAGACATACTCAGTGAGGGATAGAGGCTCCAGGAAAAAGAGAGAGAGACAGGCAGAGAGATCCAAGAACAGACGGATACAGAGATTAAAGAGCCAAACTTGGAAGAGCAGAAATGACACTCAAACAAATCTAGAGTAGAAATGCTTTGGGATCCTAGGTCTGAGCATGTTTAGGCTGTGGGCCAGCACTCAGAGGGGCCACGGTTACCAAGCACCAGACCGTGGTCCTCAAAGGAGATGTTCTCATGGTACTGTTGTTAGGTGGCTAGAAAGGTATTAGCCGTCTTGAAGGCCGGTGAGGGTGGGCCTGCCACTTTGGACTGCACCTCCTACATCACAATTGCCCTCCTTCATATTGAAAACACAGGGGAGGATCTTCATATTTAAAACACAAGAGGAAAGAATATGATCAAAATATGTTTGTTTTATGAAAAAATTTTTAAACTAGGCTGGGCGGTGGTGGTGCACACTTTTAGTTCCAACCCCTGGTGAGGCAGAGGCAGGTGGATCTCTGAGTTTGAGGTCAGCCTGGTCTACAGAGTGTGAGTTCCAGGCCAGACAGATCTACACAGAGAAACCTGTTTTGAAAACAAAAACAAAAACAAAACCCCAAAACAAATAAATAAGTAAATATAAAAATAATTTAAGAAAAAGATTTAAAAATACTACATGAAAAAGTGAGTGTTTCAGGCATTGTTGAGGTTCATTCAGGCTCATACTTCCTGTTAGGCAAAAGCATGGGGTATGAGATGTATCCAGGCTTTGGGTGCAGATGTGACATTCTGATCTGACTCCCAAATTAGAAAACATTACCTACTAATGTTGCCTGCCCCCCTCAAAAAAGTTAAAGACAATTGAGCCTGTCAGTCACCTGGCTGAAGACCACCCCTCAGGAATGCTGATTTACATAGAGATTTGCAAAGGAGACAGGAGGAATAATTTTTCTTTAATGAGATAATGTATGTTTACCTCTCAGAAGCCTTTCTCTATGCAATTGCTTACAGATCCTCACTGCTAAGTCTGCCTGCAGCCTGCCTGGGTTTTTGAGTTCTAACTCAAAAAGTATGATTTTTCCTCTCTCTCTTTCTCTCTTTCCCTCGCTCTCTTTGAGACAGGGTTTTTCTGTGTAGCTATCCTGGAACTCACTCTGTAGACCAGGCTGGTCTAGAACACAGAGATCCACCTG